>JAWNNJ010001542.1:0-80352 GCA_035045125.1 Hypselothyrea guttata
TGACATGAAATCATGTATTTTATCTTGTCACTGTTTTTAAAACGATTCTTAGTATAATATTTATATAAAGTTAATTGTCGAAATACTCTTGGCAACATAAAATGTTTTTGGGGTATAGCTAATGCAGGCAACAAGCTGAAAATGTTAGAGTAGACCGGAAAGCGGATGCGTATTGGCGCAGTAAGGAAGTTTGGCGCAATGGTCTACACGCGAAAGAGACATAGTAAAATGGGAAAATTTCTTAGTATTATTATTGTTTATTTTTTTTGGAATTACTAGTCTCTACAAACCGACAGTCGTAAGCCGGATGCGGATGTGGGTGCGAGCAACTTGAAGATGTTTGCCAAAAAAAAAAAATGAAACCCAGAAAAAGAAATATTTTAGATAATGCGACAAAAATAGCTAGCATCGTAAATTATGCATTACAAAAAAAGAAATATATTTAAATTCATTTGCCGCAATTTGATAAATGCAGGAGAATCCAAATCAAAGCAAATCACTTGCAGCAGACGGCCGCCAAAATTTTAATAATGAATGAAAATGCTAAAACGTAAACGCCCAGAACTCAAATGCAGCAGCTACAAGGTTTGGCAGGCTGACAGGAGTCGAGCAGGAGACTGGGAACTAAAGAGACAGCAGGGCACGTGGCAAACTCGTCGTCAACGACGGCACACTTCATAAATTTCGGTAGGCAGCAGTTACAGTTATGATTGCCAAAGTCAACGATAAGCAAACCAGCCAAAACAACCAACAACGAGGCGGATGTCCGACCCGACAACCTGCCAACTTCCCTGCCCTTTTCGCGATGCTTAAAGAGCGCAAGCAGGAAGCAAAGCCCTGCCAGGCAACCGCAGTAGCCCAAAAGTAAATAAGCAAGATGTGCACTGGGGGCAAGACCTCTAAAAGCCTCAAGCAAACACAACAACAACAACAACAAAGCCAATGCCAACTACCAGCTGCACCAACAACAAGAACTACAACAAATCAACACCAACTCCCCCTCTGCCAAATACATACATAGCGGCAACATTGTAGCAGGCGAGGATTGGTGCGCATGCCGCAATCAAATCATCTGCCAAGTTTATGATTTATTTAACTTTTTTAATTGACTTTTTCCGAGCAACAACAACCCCCTCAAACAACAAAGAAACTGCGTGTGAAAGGATAATGTCAGGGTCTTCAAACCCAAACACCACGCAGGCTTCACTTGCAGTCGCTCCTGGCGTTCAGGAAGTTCGTCATATATGAGCAAATATCGAGGTGTGTGTAAGTGTCTGCGCACACACTTTTGGGGATGGTATCTTAGTATCCTTGTCACCCTCTAACTCTATATATATGTATATGTATGTAGGCATGTGGTTACGTCTGTGTGTGTAGTCTACGGCGCACGCTTGCTTGTTGCCAAATCCGGTTTAGTCTATTTATTGGAAGGCCTATTCTTATGTCTATCCGTTTGCTTCAACATTTACTTAAGTCACTTTCTTTTCCCCGCTACTTTCTCAATTTTATTTGGCGGTTGAAAATACTTACTTTTGATTTATGTTATGGTAATTGCAGGTTTGATCCACAACAGGGACCACATTGAAAGGCAATTTGCTGATGTGCATTCCCAATAATTTTGATCAAAGAAATTGTAGGCTAGTTCACATCAGAACTATAGCTCAACAAAGTTTACCAACTTAGCTCATCGTCCTTTTTCTGAACAACTTCGGAACTACTCGTATGATTTCAATTAACATGACACTAATCTAATATATATTTTTTAGAAATAACAACCTCAAACTTGATGTAACTTAGCAAAAGATCTTAATCCTTGTCAGCATCATTGTTCAGTCGTGCACCGTGAAGTTGGCAACTAATTTGACAGTCAACTAGCGCCAACAGTCTCGTAAAACTGACCTCTGAATAAATAAAAAACTTGATAAAGCACTGAAAGCGAAAAAAAAAAACAAATGAATTGAAAAACTGACTTGTCAGTCTGGCAGCCTGTCTTAACTTTCAATTTCTGAAGAAGTTCTGGGATTCGGCTCCCAGCCTAAAAATATAATTTATGAGGCCACAATATTTGATGTATACATTTTAAGCTTTGTTGAGACACAGAAATGATTTTGATGGACATTTAACAAAACGACACCAGATTCAATCTGCTCTGAGAGCAGAGGGGACTGTTTGTCCAGGCTGAGATCTCAGGTGAGCTAAACTGGAACTGGAATGCAAAGTTCTGTTCTGCCAAATGGCAAAACCGACAACACCACAAAAAAGTCAACATATTTCATATTTTATTTATTATTTAGAAAGGGTTCGCTGCATAAATCAAATACGAAATGAGTACGACATAACAACACCAAAGTCAACTCTGAATTCGACACAGACTCAGGACTCAGATTCGACTTATACTCATACTCATACTGAGATTGAGAGTCCGAGCAGCAGTCGTCGATGTTGCCCAATGACTCTGCCACCAGCATATAAACTGAAAATGAAAATAAACCAGAGTTCCCACATGTTCACATTACTTGTACCTTATGGAAACGGGCGGAAGAAAATAAAAAACCAAGATACGTCAGAAAGGTTGCAGTCGAACGCTACTGATAGTACTAGCTTTTTTACTTGGCCTTTAAATTAGAAATAAACATATACGAAATTCTAGCGTACAGTTAAAATAGAAGTTTCTTCTTCGCTCATTTTATTGTTTCGAATTATGCTATAGATTTCATTATCACCAAAAATCTAAATCACACAAACATGTTACATAAAAACCCTTTTAGACTTTCTTTTGTGCAGAATCTTATATAAACCTATTGATACTAAATTAAATGTAACGATGAAAACTTTATTATTTTAAGAATAAATTACAAATTCAAAGATCAGTCGCACGCGTCTTATTGTATTATATACCTTACACCCTATATTTAAAATATAATTTTAAAACCAGTATGGACGGAACAAATCAGTCGGTCAAGCTAGACTGTAGAATACCCTGTTACTTATACTTTAAACATAATTTTTTGAAATATGATACGAAGCAAATCAGCATTGTTTGTTACTGTGCCATGTTTTAATGGCCGCTCTGCCAGAGAGCGAGCGTGGAGAAGCCGACAAAATTGTCTCGTTGATATCTTCTGATTGATATGCGTATTGAATACTAAATATTAATGTTCTGACACGCCTCCTTCTGCCCCTTACATACATTTTCCCAAAGTTATTAACCCTGTTTATACACATTGTAAATGGGTAAAAAGTATAAAATGTACGTGCCAAATAATAAGGCAATATGAAAATTATGACCAGTGTGTTTTTTGTTTGTGGTTTGCGGGCAAATAATGAAGATATTAAATATCTAAATGAAAATTTATCAACATTACTTCATAAAACCAGAATGTGCGGAGGAGATCAGTCGGACGGGCCCAAATGTCTTATACCCTGTGCCAAAGCTCGCGCTGCGCGCTCGCAAATACAGTTTATAATTTAATTAAATATTTTAAACATAATTTAATTTATTTATATTTTATGTTTATTAACCAATTTCAACAATATTCTATTACGCTTGCTATTTAACTTTGTATGTTCAAATATTCAAACATACGCACAGTGCAAGTGCTTGGTATTGCCATCCCTCTCGCACGCTATTCTCACACGTATAGCGGCTGCGCTTGCAATGCATGCAATATTAGGACGCTTATATCTCCTTTGTTTATTAACCGATTTCAATGCACTTTTCAGGACAGTTAAATATAATATAAGAGAGTAAATATTCATTAATACTATGATTCTATGATTAATATTACGCTTGTTTTTTAACTTTTAAGTTCAACTATTGTGAAGCTTATATCTCCTGTGTTTCTTACTGCGCTTTTCAGGATAGTTGAATATAATACAAGAGAGCTTATGTTCCAAATAAATACCTTCTATGTTTAATATTACGCTTGTTATTAAACTTTTTATGGTAAAAAACACGAGGTGGTGTGAGTTTTATTGATTTTAAAGGGGGCGTGGCATCAACAATTTGAAATAAACTTGATCTGCGTATGGCCTACCTATAGCAACCAAAACGGCTTCTCTACCTTTGTAGTTTCCAGACAGACGGACGGACAGACAGACGGACATCGCTAAATCGACTCAGCTCGTCTCCCTGATCAAGAATATATATACTTTGTGAGGTCTGCCCCGCCTCCATCTGCCTGTTACATAAATTCTGACAAAGTTATTAACCCTGTTTTTCCCATTTTTCAAATGGGCACAGGGTATAAAAATGTATATATGTATCGTATAGTTTGCAAAATTTAGGAGTGCACACGGGTATATAAACAAATCGACAGAAGGACATTACTTAGATCGTCGTTATATAAAATCTATATTATCATCAAACGTTAAATATTGAATTTACGGACAACCTTTTAGAAATTAAATTTAATAATAAAAGTAATCGCAAAAACAATGTTTTTTTTTTCATTAGTTATAGTAGTGTCCGAGTGTGCGATGTATTTGCACAGTGGCTCAATCGGGGAACTTGGAACTATTCAAAGTTAATATAATAATTAAACTTTTTTACGCTGCGACATATAATAACTTATTCTGCTTATCGCCACTAAAGTTGCACGAAAATAGGTATATTTTTGCGAAATGAAAATTTTTTTGTACGTTGAGAGGCTGTAACTACCAAACTAGTTATCCAAATTCACTTAAAGTTCGTTTCTATCCTTATTAGATAGCATTACTTTAAGCAAACAACTTGGTTAGCGGAAAATCAGTTTTGGCACGCCATATCTAGATATTCGGCCACTGTGCGTCGGTAGAGGCTGGTCGGAGCTAGTATTTTCCATATAGCCTGGATAAATGTCTATTACCTCTAGGATATAATAACGCTGTATTCTATTTTACCAAAGCTTTGCAAAGCAGAGTTTCTTAAGCTAATTTCTTACAGTGTATTTTGCTGACAAGAAAGGGTCACATGCAACATTCAGCAGCAGCAGGGGCAAAAGCAACTAAAACAACAGCAAACAGTTAAATGTTGCGCTGATATTTTTGCGTCACGCGTTGTTCAACTGGTTGTCGTTGTTGTTCCTTCTGTCGTTGTTACTGTTGTTGCTGTTGTTGTTGCTGTTGGTGTAGTTATGGCCGAAGATTGCTTGCGCCTGAGCACACGCCTGAATGCGACGCGACGATATCAGTGAAATGATCGCAATCTAAACGCAAAATTTGTGTTTGGCGCAGACATTTTTACTGCGAGCCTGCGACAGTCAGGAATATTGAACCTGTGCCTGTTCTGCTGCTCCTACCGCGGCTTGTTGGTGTGGTTGTTTGTGACTGCTCCCTAGTCACCGAAAAGATGATGAAGATGAAGCAGAAGCAAATCTACAGCGCAATGCGACCAATGCGACCAATATGCCCAACTCAAACCCCTCATTTCCACCTTCACCAGGGCTCACAGAAGGACCCACCAAACAACTGCAAAACCAAACAACCTACATCAGCAACAACAACAACAACAAGCAACGTCGTGTTGTCATAATGAATGGTGCAACTTAAGTCATTTCATTTTGGAGTCCAGTCTGAAACTGAGACTGAATCTGGCTTTGATTTTTTATAGCTCTCCTGGCGCCACGAAATATTAAATTACGTGCTGCTGTTTTGTGCCTGGCTTTACGTGAGAGCAGAAAGGAGACGAAGAGATAGAGAGAGAATGAGCGAGAATGAAACACAGCTTGTGAAGATAAAAGACGTTAGCGAGATTGGTTTAAGTTCGATATAAGACAGTGTTCCAAATTTCACACATTCTTTAAAAGCAAAAACCTAGAAAACCACGAGGTTTATCATTTGCCAACTGTAATACATAACTTCTTGTTTCGGGTTGTCTTTTAATTCAATGTATTTATTTTTACAAAAAAGATAATTTAGTGGTAAGTAGTAAGTAGGAAATTAAGCCTTATCAAAAAAAATTATAATAATTAAAATCTGAAAATCGCAAAGAAATCTTGAATCAGAACATCACCTATGTATTCTTCTGCCAATATCTTGCACGGATCCTCAGTGAGGGTAGATCAACATTTGCCATCAACGTTGACTTAATAACGTAAACATTGCGAAATCTGATCATAAAAACTCGAGCGAATGACAATGAAGAAGCAAGAAATTAACATTCCACCTCGTATAATTAATAAGTTAATTTCACCAACGCTTCACTGTCCTTTAGCGCTCCTTCTCGTTGCTCTAGGTCTTTTACTGCATACTACATATTGAAATGTTTGTTTTGCATAATTACATTGGTGCTCTTGTTTGGCATTTTATGTTCGGCTTTTTATAGCCATGGCTAATTTCATGTGAGGAAATTTTATGAGTTTATACGCCTGCTGCTGTTTCCTTGTGGGTTGCGGCAGATTATGCGCAGAGTGGTCCACAATATACAACTCATTAAAAAGGTTAAAGTTGAGACCTTTTAATGACTATGATGCCAGTTACTTCAATATGGCTTATATGAACACTAATTGGTTTACTAGCACATGGCATTAAGGATCTAAATCTAAATCTACTACTCGAGCACCAAAAAGATAATAGTGTTATATTTAATAATTTTAATAATATCTAGCAGATGCAAATTGGTTGACTGCATAAAAATAGCTGACACTCTATCATTGCAATTATGACGTGATATTTGGGTTTCTTTATTAAGGAGGTGTCTCCGCATATGCGTACATTGTTTGGACACGAAATATATTTAGCTGAAATCAAATAACGATAAAAAAAATCACATGAATATTAATTCGCAGAATTGCAAAGACCTTCAAGAGGAGTCAGGCACGAAAGCCAAGTTAAACGCTTACCCCTTTTGCTTGCCAGTATAAAATTTATAGTTGCGGTGTGCCTAGACCGCAAAAGTTTTTTTATATACCTCAAAATCTCTCTTTTTCTCTGTTCCAGAACAGCTGGGCTTGAGTCGTGTGAGAATGCCATAGTTGGCTAAAACTCCGGCTAAGGCTCAGCTTGGTGTTGGGTCACATGTGGCAAAAAAAAAAAAAATAATAATATAAAAAAAAACAAACGAGGCAGCCTAGTCGTCTGGCTGCGTTGTTTGTTGCCTTTTAGCAACCCCGAGTTCAACTGCAATGGCAAAAAAACTGAAAGCATTTTAGCCCAAAACTACTTACTACTGGCCAAAACGCTGGCAGTCTAATGCCAGCCAGTGCCGAGGCTCTGCGTTGTTTTTTATTTTTGATTTCTTTTTTTTTTTGCTCTTTTTGTTTTTTATAAGCGAGCAACTTCCATGGAAGTTTGGCTTAAGCCGTAGCAAATATTTTTATATACGAGTTACTATACGAACAGCTACAGACTTATCGCCAAACAAGATCAATATGCACGATATCAATATGCTTTGCGGACTTGCCTGCGCCTGATGTTGTTGCTGTTTCGCTGAATAAGATACAAGATGAACAGCAGACGAAAGATCAGCTCTAAACTGCAAATTTTGAAAATATATTTTTGCTATAATGTAAGTTTTTGACTATGTAAAGGTTCAAATAATAAGCAGATCTTTCTAGTGTTTATTTTATATCTTCGCAAAAAGAAAATTAGGCTTTCATCTTTACAGTGAACAGTGTCTCTCATTCGAATTATGGCTAGTTGCTTAGCAAGATGAACAGGAGAATGATTTTCTGACGCATGTCAATGTGATAAGCCGGTTTGAATAGGACAAAGAAAAAGTTTAAATGTGCAATGACATAAACACATAAACATTTCGAATACCACCGAAACAAAGCTGATGATGATGTTGATTGTAACAGACTATTGTTTTGAACACTCTAGAAAAGAGTACTACAAATATTTAATGTTATTGGCATATATGTTATCAATAAAAAATTTGCTAATTTTACTTCCAATTAAATGAATGAAAGAGTTATTGAAAACTATTGGGATGAAATTATATAAATTATAAAATTGTTTATTCCGACGCACAGACGCACAGTGGCTCAACCGGTAAATTTGAGGTGCCAAAAATCATAGCTCCTTAACGGTTTTATAAAAAAATGTTCCATTTTTCATAAAAACTAAACTTCATTAAGCTGTAATGTATACAAGCTGAGCTATACGCGGTCAAACTTAAGTTTTTTTTCCCATATTTAGACCCTTTACTTTAAAAAAGTAAAAAGGGTCTATTAGTTTAGTGCAAAGAGGAAATGTGTGTAACACCCAGAAGGAGGCGTGGCAGACCCCACAAAGTATATATATTCTTGATCAGGAAGACAAGCCGAGTCGATATAGCCATGTCCGTCTGTCCGTCTGTCCGTCTGTCTGTCTGTCCGTCTGTCCGTCTGTCCGTCTGTCCGTCTGTCTGTCTGTATGAACACCTAGATCTCAGCAACTATACGAGCTAGAGACACCATATTCGGGATTCAGGTTCCCCTATTCAGTAAGCAGCACGAGTTTGTTTTAGATTTTGGATACCTCCCCCCTTCCCCCGCAAACCGCAAAAAGCTTCTGTGGCCACAGTTTTAAAGCTATTGATTTGTAATTTGGTATTTAACTAGTTTATGACATTCTCTATCGACGCTGTGAATTTTGTTTCGATCGGATAAGAAACAGCGAACATATGCCACAGACAATTTGCCGCACTATGCAGAGGGGGGGTGGTGTGCCTTGCATACGCGGGTAGCTTAGTGTGCGTGCGTCTGATTGTGTTTGAATGTACATATACTCAAAGTAAAGGGTCTCCTACGGTCGGTTACGTCCGACTGTAGCCTCCGTCCCACTGACCTGCCCCGTCCCTATATTTTACATTAAATTTAGCGGAAAAAAACTAAATTTTACTTGTTTAACATGTTTTCAATAAAATACCTAATTTATTTTATTAGGAATAATTTATTTATGTTTATTAATATATTGTAAAGATTGTTCAACAATGTGCGTATTATTTTTATTTATTTTTTTTAATATCATCAATATGGAAATAATTTGCTGGTAGAGGCAGGATGTTCGAAGTGTATAGTATATAAGCGATAACCCACATAATCTTTATGAAATTTGTATTTTTGAGACATAAAACTAGTAGATATATATTGCATAATGCACTAATTAAAAAAAAAAAACGAAAGATTTTTAGTTATATTACATTCAGAATAAGTGTAATTGCAAATATAAATTTACACATAATCGATTTCTCTTATACTTTTTCTGTTTATCGCTACTAAAGTTGGACAAGATGCACGTATATGGGAGCACTTTTGCAAAACAAAAAAAAATTTGTGAACTTTCAGAGACTGTAAATACCAAAACAATTATCCAAATTCACTAAAATTTCGTTTTCCCATATTATAAATATTTATCTATCAGATAGCATTACTTTTATCCAGCAATTCGTTTAGCGGGAAATAATTTTAGGCACGCCAAATCTAGCAATTGAGCCACTGTGAGACGGAAGAAGTGTTATCAATGCTTAACCTAATCAGTAAAACGTGGAAGGCTGCGAGGTAATATGTTATATCGGGGAAAATTACCACATTACCAGTAACAACAAACCAAAAAAGCTCAACCATCTTAAAAATTGGATTATATCTCTCGCAGATTTAAGATTGGAAGACTGGACCATTTGCCAAAAACACTTAAATCAAATTTTTTGCATATGCTATGAGAAACATTATTTTTAATATAGTATGCTGTCAGTAACGTCTAAATTTGTAGTGCACTGTCACAACATTTTATCTTCTCTTTTACTCTACTGATAATGCGCTTATTTTTTGAAGGGTATGTAAATATCTATACTCTTCCGCTTACCTTTATTTTGCTGTGCCGATTTTTTTTGAAATTTTTTGTTTGCACTTTGTGGCATTTGCATATTTTGAATGTTCGCGCGATTTCTGCACGTTTTACAGAGCCAACAACAACTGAAACGAAATGTTATCGATGATTGCCCCGGGAACGTAGCTGGGAGCAGATGCCAAACTGTAGTGCTGTAGACCCGTTGGGCTTACAAACTGGAAAAGGACGATTGGAAGAGTCTGAACCGTGTGGGGGAGGGGGGGGGGGGAGGGAAAGGTATTCAGAGTGTAAGTTGATGTCAAACAATTGTCACAACGTGTTGGCATTCACACGAACTTTATGTTTTTGTCAACACCTTGCAATTTTTTGCATGTGTCAAGGGTTAAACTAGCTCTTACTGCAAGGGATTGAGGAGTAAGGAGAATTTGTGACGGTGGTAGATCAAGATAGAGCTGTTTGGCCTACCGCATCGCGCACATTAATCACATTTTACTTGAAGTGCTGTCAAAAAATGCAGCGGCTATTTTCAATCAAAGTCTCATCATGTGCATTCCTTTCGTCAGGTCCAATGCGATCGATGCGGCAACTTATTGTGAAAAAGCAAACACCCGTTCTGAAAGGTTTCTCCACTCAACCAACCAATTCAACTAAACTCGGCACAACCATGGCTAATAACAATAATGAGCGGAACAGCTCGCATGGTTGTCCATTGTCTGTTCTCTTTTCTCTTTCTGTGTAGCTTTTAATGCGTGGTTTTTATAAAAATTACTTATTATTATTATATTTATGGCACAATTTCTGTCGTGGCATAATATTCGCTGGACAATGAAGAAAAACACTTGTGCCTCGCCGTTGTTGACAAGCAGAATATCTTTTTTCTCGCCAACGGTCGCCAACGAATGTACTCGCATCTTTAAAACTGCAGATCTCCTTGAGGATCATTTTCTGAATAGATCACTCAGCCGCAATGAATTATTGATGGATTGACAGTGCAACAATGAAAAAACGCCAAGAGTGAGATGGAGTTGAGTTGGAGTTGGAATAACACAAGGCTGGAGACATAAATATAGGGTGAGAGAGCAGTTTTGACTTTAATGTGGCAGGCGAATCGATCGATACATCCAATTCTTAACTTTAACTTGCGATTCTCTTTTGAGACTTTGTCAACGTTGTATGTCTCGTGGCCGTTCGAATCTGGCTCCCGCTCTCTCTTTTCTCTCGGTCTCTCTCTCCTTGTCGCTCACTCGACCCCTTTGCCAACATTGTGATATATTGTTTCGGTAGCATTTTGTTAAACGTGATCAATTTTTAATTACCCATCAGACGAACCGATCGTTGACTGTCTTTGAGGTCCTCAATCGCACCGCAGTATTGTAACCTGCGCCGTTTGTCGCATGTCATTCAACGATTTATGCTCCCCAGCATCAGCTACAGCTCCAATTGAACGGACTGCACCACTTTAATAAATGTATGTTTCCGCTTTTGGAGTGCGCCGATCTCAACTTCAACAGATTTTTTTGAGTAACCGCTGGACTGAAAGCTCTTTATGAACATCAACTGGCAGGCGCACACTGCAGTGTGTGTGTATAAAATTTTTAATTAGCTTTGTCTAATTAACACTTATAAATTGGCGAAATCAATGTGCTGCTCGAAGCGTGCCATCTGCGCAGGCGTTAACATCAAAAGATAGAAACGGCCATTTGATTTCGAGTAACAGTAGTGTAAGTTTATAGTGGTGGAGATAACTAAGATTTAAAACATACATTCACACAAAGTTATGAACCCTGTTTTTTCCCATTTTTCAAATGGCCACAGGGTATAAGAAAAGAAATGGTGGTAATCATATCTGCATTTCCACAGGTGTAGAGTAGAGATCGCAAGCTTTAAGTCTCCCATAAATCCATCATGAAATTGGTAAAAACCAGAATGGGTAGAGCAGAATCAGTCGGACGGGCCCGACTGTAGAATACCCTGGGCCCTTTATTTTATATACAATTTTATAAAACTATCACACTAAGCGTATCAGCAGTACTTCTTCTTCTTCCCTTTTGACGTGCGCCAGCTGTGTTGCGCTGCTGCTGCTGCGCTGCTCGGCTGCGCTGCCAACAGCGTAGCTTATACCTACTTTGTTTATTAACCGATTTCAATGCGATTTTTAGGATAGTTAAATATAATACAAGAGAGAATATGTTCCGAATAACAACGTTCTATGTTTAATATTACGCTCGTTATTCACTTTTTTTATGTTCAAAAACACGAGGTTGTGTGGGTTTTATTGATTTGTGGGCGTAAAGGGGGCGTGGCATACAATTTTCGGAACAAACTTGATCTGCGTAAGATAATTACCCATCACTAGCAAAACGGCAGCTCCAGCTTTGGTGGTTGCTGAGATCGACGCGTTCATCCAAACAGACGGACATCGCTAAATCGACTCAGCTCATCTCGCTGATGAAGAATATATATACTTTGTGGGATCTGCCACGCCTCCTTCTGCTTGTTACATACATTCTGACAAAGTTATTAACCCTGTTTTCCCATTTTCCAATGGGCACAGGGTATAAAAAACCTGTAAGGACGGAGCAAATTAGTCGAACATCGATGGGAATAGCCATAGGCTACGTTCAAGCCAAATTACTTAAAATTGTTGCTGTGTTGTTTTTTTTTTTGTTTTCAGTTAGCTTGGCATGGTTGGAAAGTATCAAAATTCTAAAATAAATTTGGTAATTTTACAGCATAGGATAGCCTAGATTGAAAAAATGGTGCGACTAGTTCTTATAGCTTTGCGAGATATTGGTTGCTAAATTATGTAGTTTTTAAAGGTTGGCGGGTGTATTAAGGAATATCAAAATCTAAAAAAAACTTCGTCCTGATGCAGAATATATATATTTTATTGGATCTACCACACCTCTTTCCGGGTGTTCCGCACATTTTTTATTTGCATTAACTCAATAGTTCCTTTCGTGCTTTGTTAAGGTACGGGGTCTATAAATATTTTAATTAACGTGAACAAGATAATATCTGTTTAGTTCCTGAAATGTAACTGTTTTTAATTAATACATTTCAAAATTGTAAAACTCAAAGTTTTTGAAATAATACAATAACAAATATATTTTCATATAATATATAATATAATAAATAAAAGCACCACCAACAGAATTTTAATAAAATGTACTGAAACGGACCAAGCGGCGCTGGGTTCCCCGCAGAAGTAGCCCTCGACGGCTGCTTCGGTAGGCAGTTCAAATTATAGAGAACGCCCACAGCACGTGCCAAGTCAAAGAAGAGCGGAACAGAATAGAAGGAGCCAACTCCAAGCCAATTTTACGTTCAGGTGCAAGGTGCCAGGTACAAGGGCCAAGTAGTCAGCAATCAGCAGCCAAGCTGGCTGGCCAAACTTTTGCCTGGCATCCACTCGAAAAATGTTTGCCACTTGAGATTTTGTAGTTGGGTTGATACTCTGAGGCTGCTCTCGTTGACTCCTCCTCGTCTGCTATTCTTTATTTATTTTGGTACGCGCGCAGCAACAAATTATAAAGTAATTCCATAGGCGCTGCGTAATTAGCTGTTAAGTGACACTAATGGTAATGCTAACGGATCGGCCCGTAGTTTCCAATGTTTTCTCAAAGTTTTTGAGCAGCACCTTCCACAACCTAACAACCTATTCTTCCCTCTCAGTCCATTCTACATCTAAAACATTCAAGTGCTCTAGCATTTGGGGCACGGGGCGCGTTGTGTGGGCAAGTAATGTTTTTAAAGTGCATAATTGGAAATAACCACTTTAGGGAATATGCGCTTTGTCATTCAGTTTATATTTATTAATTTATTAAAAATTAAATTTTTGACAAAAAGTCTTATTAGGTATTATAAGTGTTAAATTACGTTTTATATACATATTATTTTTAATTTTTGATTTTTCATTAATAGCCGAATAAAACATTAAATTAGATTGATTCTCATTGCACTGAAATGTAAATATAACATAACAACCTTTATTTCATTCGCAAGGGTATTGAAAATTTGTGTAGGTTTTCAAGTTTTCTTGTATTATTAGCTGAATATAATTTTAGCTTTTAAGGTGAATCCCATTTTCAATGGCTTATTGATTTATGTTTGTGGTTTTAACAGATGGCTTTTTGGCTCCTTTTTGGCTACAAAATTAATGCTATGGTTGTGTGTGGTATATTATACAGCACTAAAGTGTTGAAATCGAAAGGTAATTATGTAGGTGATACTTTTAACACAACTTCAATGTTATTTATGTCAAACGTATAATTGAACATATAAATACAGAAATATAGTACACTTTTAAAACATATGAAACATAACTGCACCAAAATACTTACCATAAAGGTTGTAATCTACACGCATGTCCTGAGATGCAACGTACAACTGCAAAGATCCCTTTAGTGGTTCATAAAACATTATCGGATGGCAAAGAACTGAATTTTACTACATATGAAAATGGGAATTATAATCATGAATTGGAAACGGAGTGTTATGAAAACCAATATGAACAAAAAAAGCTTCTTAACAAACAAGGAATGGAATTTAAAATTCAGTCTTCATCGTTCTCCTACTCAAGAGATTATGAGGAAGAAATTTCGTGCAATGAAAGTTTGATGTCGGACGAATCCTTCGCAGATGGGTATGGAATCCTAAAATTTAAGGAAGATTGTGAAATCAAGGAAGAGTCAACAGAATATGATGAAATGGATGAAGAGTTAATGGAGGAAGAATATGAGTCTGATGAGGAATGTGAAAGTAAGCAGAATTTGGTAGAGGAAGAATATGGAATTGAAACGCACTCAAGAACCAATATTTACCAAATCAAAGAGGCGTTAGCGAATGAATGGGATACAAGTAAGAATTGCAAAGTAGAAGAAGAACTCAAAAAGGCAACATCATTTTGCTCCGAATTATCATCGTTAAAAACTTCAATGAATTTAGATACTGAAGATTACCTAGAAATAGATGGTACTCATTTTTCGCAATCATCAAGAGAAAATGAAAAAACATATAGTCAAATCTACAGTGAAATCATGGAGGAATCCAAGATCAGAGAAGCAAAAGCATTGCGAATTCTTCGGACGTATCATGGTGCAGCTGAGGTTCAAAATCGGACCAAATTGTGGATAGATACTTTAAGTAATTCTTCTGTTAGTACAACGGAAGTTTCGGATTTCAGTGTAATAGAATCCGAGCAAATGCAATTTAAAAGTGAAGTTGTAAATAAAAGAAATTATAACGGCAAGTTCGAAATTCTTAGATTTGAACATTGTGATGTTTATCATATTAATCAAGCGCATGATACTTGTGATGAAGACTTAACAGTTTGTATTGAAGCAAACTATCAAAAAAATCCCCAAGGATCTTTTATCGTCACACATTCTAAGAATTATTCTGCAGTTAGTGAATGTGGATCACATTCAATTCCTAAAAATTATAAATATAAATCAAGACATAAAAATATTTGCAAGGTTAATGAATGCAGTGATTACCAAAGAACTTCAAGTCAATCCGAAACGGTGTCTTCAAGTTTTAATGATAGAATTTATAAATCGGAAAATTCATTTAACTGTTGTAATGTAACATATTCTTCAAGTAGTATCTGCTTAGAATCCAATCAATACGATAAAATGTCTACCTATGATAGTGATTGTAGCAGCAACTACTATGTTGATAGCACAGATGTGGGTACATTGGAATCCAAAATTTCGCCAATTACTAGAAAATCGTATCAAGATCGTGCAAACAGTCCAATTACAATTAACAATAGCTACCGACAAGCCGTCGTCGACAAAAATCTTTTGCTGAAAGACGTATACATAAATACACAAGCCCAAAACATCAGTTCTATAAGAACAGACATCAAACATGATTTATCCCAGTCAAGTTTGATTAGCATTGATAAAGGTGTACAATATCCCAGTGAAAGTGAGTTGGAAACGATAAGAATAAATAAAAATGTTCCAGAAAAATTTAAGGATCCCAAGGGAAATCACCTTATCTCTGATAGCGGAATACACTTAACGGATGAATCAAACTCACAGACCTATCGACAGATTGACGCTTTCAGCTCTCCAAATAACAGCTACAACTCTATACGAAGCAAATATAACAGAAGCACGCTAAGTATTTGCAACTATGAGCCAAGTGAGCGTTTTTATCGACGCACCCGCCCAATAGATGATGATGATAATGATGATGACATCAACATGGACGATGTTCATGATAGTGAGCCAATGAACTACAAGAAGCATGTGGCTCGTCTTGCCGAGCGAGCGTTGCGAGCTTGCACTGACTACTATAATGAAGATATCAAGCTGACACCCGAGCTTGAGCAAGACATAAATGCAAAGATTCGAATGCTCTATTCAAGCAGTTAGCTCAATAAATAAAAAACTTATACGGAACTTCAGATTATTGCTGCACGTTTACAATGAGATGCTGAAACAAATTATGCGAATAGTAATATGCTAAGACTATATTTTATAAAAGAGCTTATATCTAATATAGTTAAGCTTATAAAAAAAGAAATACGAGTAGTTGTTTTTATTAAAACAGCCATTGCCTTTATTCGATAAATATCATCTTAGCTTCTATACTTTTGATAACTAAAATTCTTCAGTTTTTTGCTGCCAAATACTTGAAACTTTCATCAAGGCCGTCGCCTACCAGTCTGTACAGTGCAACGGAGCATAAATCAGTTTTAGTGCAAAGGGTCTAAGAGTCTCGCTGAACCAGACTCTCAAGTGGTAGAGCATAATTAGCTCAGCAGCCCTTCCCCTAGCCACTGTTGAGTTTCATACCCGCTGCACGTTTCCCAGACTCTGGTTTCTTCGCTCGATAGGTGTGCCTCGTGTTTCACATTCATTTTCTTCTCACATACTAAATATGCAGTGATCTCTTGTTTACAGCATCAAGCAGACATTCAGACAGACCATCTGACAGTCAGCATAGACATTATGTTGGCTCTGAATTTTGTGAGTTCAAGTTGCACTTGCTGCAGTCCCACCTACTTGCAACACTGCTCCCTTTAATTGCTAACCAAACAGAGAGTTTCTCAATTCGATGAAGTGAGCATGCTGGCCAAAAATGAGCAAATATTGTTTTAAGGTACATCAACATATTTCACCTACCTAATGAGTACTCACAGCACTGGCTTCAATATACTTACTATATATATGTAAATGATTCTCCAGATATCTTTTATAATGATGTGCCGTTAGATATGTTTATAATTTACTATGCACTTGTATGTGTTCCAATGTGGTGCAGAGTGGAGAGAAGAGGAGATGTAATGAAAAATGTGTATTTGCTTAGAGAAACCATTTTTGTTGATAGTTTTGCTTAGTTTCAGTTGGAATAAATATACTTAAGCTAAAATTTGTTGCAATAGAAAAGAAAATCTGCAGTCCAAACTTTGTAAAATTTCCAAGTGGATTTCTAATATTCCAATAACATTATTAAAAGCAAACTTTATGAACGCTCTGAAACCAGCATTTGTTTTGGGTAGCAAATTCTATGGTTTTAAGTAGACTGACTTAGGGTCCGAATGCGTGAGAATATCTTTAAATATACGCACATCTCAGCCTACAACCTACACACACTAAACCCACCACACCTAATATTTTGGTAAGCCCACTTGGTTATCAACATCATTGAGCATACAGCATAATTTAGACAATTCCCTTCATTTATTATGAAATATACACTCAATTTATATGACTTGATTATAAAGGTTTCGGCCAAGAAGCAGGGCTATGTTTGCTTAGCAATGACATTGCATCGAGTATTCATAGGCTGCAAATGTCCAAACGGGCAAAAGACTAACAAGAACAACAATTGCTGCAGGCGCACCCCACGTCAATTTATTAAAGCTAACACCACCAGTTGAAGGCTCAGGCTCTTCCATAGCTAGCTTGGAGTTGAAGCTGGGGAAGTTGCAGGCAATATATAAAAAATGGCATGAAACTGCAAAGTCGCATATGCAAAAGGCATAATTCATTTAACATTTTGTAAATCATTTGTTAGAATAGCACGATGACGATGATGTGTCTCTGGGAAGTCTAGGGAACTTTTAAAAAGCAGATCAGTCGAATTCGCCCGACTGTAAAATACTCTGTGCCCTATATTTTTGTATACCCTGTAAAAATACGGTGAATAACTTTGTGGGAATGTATTTAACAGGCAGAAGGAGGCGTGGCTGTCCCCACAGGATCAGGATTTAGTTTATTTGGATGCCACACTATGAACATCAGTAGAATTCATTGACCAATTAAAGAGATATAAATCTATCTACGTTTGTCTTCAGTAGTTGGTAAAGATCAATATTATCTACCAATTGCGTACATCAGCTAGCTGCAAGATAGGCAACGCCTACAGTACTGTTTTGTTAATGTCTCCTGTGTTTACAGATTTCAATTTTTAGGATTGTAAGACATAATAGTAAAAGTACATGTTCCGAATAACTACAATATTACTTTTGTTATTAAACTTTATATGTTTAAAAAACAACGATGGTATTATATATGGGTTCTATTGGTTGTGGGCCAAAAAAGGCATGGTATCGAAGATTTAAAATGAACTTAATCTGCGTATTAAATATGTCCATCTACCTGGATACAGCAAATGGTTGCTCTAGCTCGTATAGTTTCGGACATCTCTGCATTCATACAGACAGACGGATGGACGGACAGACAGACATGGCTAAATCGACTCAGCTATTTTTTCTGATCAAGAATATATATACTTTGTATGGTCTGCCACTTCTCCTTCTGCCTGTTACATTTTTTATCCCAAAGTTATTAACCCTGTTTGTATCCATTTTTACAGGGTACCAGGTATAAAAATAAAAAAATAAAGAAGAAATATACTCGCAAGAACAACCTGTAAGCCGTTCAGCGGAGCCTCCTGGCCAGTTAAACTATTCGTCTGCACTGACAAATCGGCCAGCGAATCGTTGATAGTTGTTGCCAGACCTTAGCCTTAGCCAGCTTTATAAATAGTACAGGTATGGTTGTATGTAGAACCATGTCTTCGGTCCCTGCTCGGATGCCAGGGAACACAATGGAGCTCATGACGCTGCGCAAATATAATTTCGCAACTGTCTGCATATGGACCTATAACGAAACGAGACACACGAAGCCAGGCATCAGGCTGAGACTGAGGCTCAGTCTCAGTCTCCGTCTCAGCTGCAGTTTTGGTCCCAGTTCTGAACCTCAGTCCCAGTCCCAGTTCCAGTTCCATCCATAAGTCACACGCGACTACAGCGGCTTTTTGGTATAACCTTCATTTTGGTTTTTCTTTTCTTTTTAAACTTTTTGTGCTTTTTATTATTTTTGTATTATTTGTGCATTTTACGTTTTTGATTCCCGCGAAATTTGCATGCGCTTTAGCATTCCTGCAGCTAATTTAGATTTGTGCATCTTTTATTAAAAAATTACAAAGTATTTTTTGTTGAGCGTAAGTCTGGCATATTGTGGGCCAGCTGTTATTCTTGGGAACTCTGGGAAACTCTGTAATTTTAATGATCTTTACCGCCTGACATCGTAACTCAATATATCGGTCTTTCCAGACAGCTTGGAAGCAGCGGCAGCATCAGTATAATCTTTTCGGCTTGGTCTCCACAAGCTTAACAATTTATCATCTCTGTGGCTGCACTTCGAAAACTAATTAAGTTTTGCTGTTGCGTGTGGCCGGCCAGGGCGGAGGTGTGTAACTGTCTGTCTCTCTGTCCAACTATTGTAATTTGACTTTGGCGTAAAATTTTGTATCAAAAAACTATTAGCCAAGTGTAAAATTCATCTATTAAGTGCGAACGCGGTGCCAATGCGTCTACCTCCACCTCGATCTCGATTGTGTCGATGGTTGGTTGTGGCTTGAAGTGCTGTAGTGTTTTAGTTTGTTGTTGATCAGTTTTCATTGTTTTCCTCAACGTCTTACAAATGAAATGTTAAGTTGCGTGCCGTTTTAATTTACCTACAGTCTTTTGTTCACATGAAGCCAAGGATGTCTTTTGTTCGAGACATTATAGATGTTAAGCCAAGAACAACCAGCTCGATAATAACACAATGCCCGTTATTTAAAAAATATAAATACAAATAATGTGATGTGGGAAATTAGGAGGTGCAATTCACAATTGAAAAACTTAAAATTAATATTTTACACATTTTTATTTCAATGAAACTTTTAACTTTATTTATATTTATAAAACTCATAAAGCCACAATTAATAAGTCGGATGGATATAACTGTATATTTCAATGAACCCTAATTTTCAAAACCCTACTAAGCGCTGGATGGTTCTTATTCCTTAAAATTTAAAATTTGAAATTTAAAAATCAACAAAACAACAATACCGTAACCAACAATAGAAGACCCTCTACTTTGTCTTCACATAAAATTGCAATGCAGTATAATAATCAGTAATTGTCAAAAATTTCAAGCTTACAAATTTAGTCGGGGCAGATCAGTCGGACGGGCCCGACTGTATAATACCCTATACCCTATATTGAGACCTTGTACTTTAAAAAAGGAAAAGGATCTATTAATTAGTGCAAATGACAGGTGTATGTAATAGGAAGCGTAGTAGACCCCACAAAGTATGTATATTCTAACTCAGGACGACGAGCTGAGTTGATATAGCCATGTCCGTCTGTCCGTCCGTCTGTGTGAACACCTAGATCTCAGCAACTAAAAGAGATAGAGACACAATTTTTTGGTATGCAGGTTCTCCATTATAGTAAGCAGCACGAGTTTGTTTTCGATTTTTCATATCTCGCCTCCTTCCTCCGCGAATCATCAAAAAACTACACCTACCTCAAAGATCTCGAAAATGATAAGCTCACAGCAGCCACAATAATAAAGCTACAGACTTGTAATTTGGCATGTACGTAGTCTATGGTATTCTCCACCGATGCTATATATGTATTATTATTATTATATATATTATTATCTAAGATTTAAATTAGAAATAGCGAAGATATGCAAGAGACCATTTTTTCAAAATTCGTGTATGTGCTACTGCATCCACAATAATAAAACTACAGACTTGCAATTTGAAATGTACGTAGCCTATAGAATTATCCATCGATGTTGTGAATTACATTACAAACGGACAAGAAACAGCAAAGTTATGTAACAGACAATGTTTTTATAAATGTATGTAAGCGCCACTACACCCACAGCTTAAAAGCTATAGACTTGAGATTTGGCTGTACCCAGCCTATGGCATAATCTATCAATGCTATGAATTACAATACGAACGGAAAAGAAACAGCGAAGATAGATCACACAATGAAGCCACTGAGATCTTGCAGACTATAAGATCTAGAAATACCATTTGTTGGTATTTAGGTTCTCCTATGCAGCAATCAGATCAAGCTTGTTTGGGATTTTTGACAACTCCTCTCATTCCTCCGCCATCCGAAAAATCAATTTAGAAACAGTTTGCAGTTTT
Organism: Hypselothyrea guttata; assembly: GCA_035045125.1. Classification (NCBI taxonomy): domain Eukaryota; kingdom Metazoa; phylum Arthropoda; class Insecta; order Diptera; family Drosophilidae; genus Hypselothyrea; species Hypselothyrea guttata. Next base: position 21,211 of record JAWNNJ010001542.1, read on the forward strand.
AAAGCTTCAGTTTTAAAGATAAAGATTTGGAAATATAGTATGTACGTAGTCTATGACAATCTCCACCAATGTTGTGAATTACATTACGGTCGGATAAGAAACAGCGGAGAAAACATAAAGTACAGGGACTACTACAGACAGGGCTAAATCGACTCAGCTCGTCTCCCTGATCAATAATATATATATTTTGTGGGGTCTGCCACGCCTTCTTCTGCCTGTTACATATATTCCCGCAAAGTTATTAACCCTGTTTTTCCCATTTTTCAATGGGTAAAGGGTATAAAAATACAACAAATGCACAACAACATAATAAATATTTACGCATTTTTACTATACAATTTTAATATTTTTGGTTTTTATATTATGGCTATTAACAAAAGATTACATTAAGCCGCCAACCACTGATAAATTGTTTAACCACAAAAACTAAAAAAAAACAACTACAACTTTAACCATAACTACCACTATACCTAGTCGAATTTAATTGTTGTGATTTAAACGGTATAATCGTATATTATTAATAAACAAACAAACGAGCAAATCCAATAGGCACCTAGCCAATACCAGCGAAAGCACTATCGGAAAGTTTATAAGTAGTCTAGTATGTTTGACAATTGAATACCCTTTATATAGATATTTTATGAGTAGTATATTGGTTTTTTAAAGTATCCTCCTAAAAATTATATTTAAATTAATTTTTATTCAAGTAAAAATAAGAAGAGAATTTTTATGGTAGATACACATACATAGATTTCCATAAGTAAATATATGGACGGGGCAGATCAGTGGGACGGAGGCTACAGTCGGACGTAACCGTGGCATGCGTCCTTCTGGGACCACTTTTTTAACGTAAAGGGTCTAAAAATGTATATAATAATTTATGAAGCGCAGTAGCTATGCTTCTTTTTCTTACTTTTTATCTAAACCATGCTTAAATGACCATGTTGCAAGAGAGCGAGATAGACAAAGCATGCATATTGCTTCTTAAATAACTTCTGTGTTTATTAACGGATTTCAATGCGCATTAAAGTTTCCTAAATCCACGCGGGGCAGACAGGCCGACAGACAGGGCAAGAGCGACTAAGCTCGTTGATAATGAATAAAAATATTTTTTTTTTTGTGGATCTACCACGCCTTTATCCGACTGTTATATATATTTGCGTACAGTTATTAATACACTGCAATTAATATACTCATGTCATGGGTAAAGGTTATAAACAGAACCTAGTTTGTTTCCACTTAGGTGTACCTTTTGCAGGGTATCAAAACGTCGCTGTCACTGCAACTGTCCCACTGCCTACTGCCGCATTGCCTATTGCAGCTCATCCGGACCACCCTCTACTCTTCCACTAACTCTTTGCTTCTCTACTGTGAACGTGGTGTCTCCACGCCGCACTCCTCTCCGGCTAAATCATCGCTCTGCCACACTCCGTGTGCCTCGTCTATGGGCAGTCGACGCCAGAGTTTCCGACGTCAATTTATAAACGCGTTCAGTTTAAATTGCAACAAATAGTCGCTCATTGAAACTTAAATTGTGCCGACACAAAGTGAACGGTTAACCAAGTCAGCCGGAGCAAGTGAGAGCGTGAAATGAGAGAGGGAGAGCGCGATGAATACGACATACAATGGGTGTAGAGCTTTATGTCAACAAGTTTTTTGTCTGTGGCGCTTTTTGGCCATTTTTGTTTGTGTTGTTTATTTCGTTTTTTACCCCATTCAGCGTGAATGTTTGGCAGTTGTTGACGTTGCCAGTTGGTGTTGTTGATGTTGATCTAACTGTTGTTGTTGACATTATTGGTAGAGTTTTGTGTGGTCGCCGTTTGATTTGTTTAAGGTTTTTTCTCTGTGTGTATGGCATGGGAAACAGTTTTGTGCAGCTGTGAGAAAGACATCCATACTATAAGTATGTACATACTATGTTTGAATGTATGTCTTTAGAATGTACAAATGTCTTGTACCATATCGATTTAGTTGCCTTTCAATAACCGAACTTACTTATCTAAAGTATAGTTTACATTATTAAATAGGTGCAAAACATCTAGGTCAAATAATCCTATGGGTAGATGCCTATATCCTATATACACCCTGTACCTACTGAAAATGTGTAAAACCTAGGTTAATAACTTTGTGCAAATGTATGTAATAGACGGATATGTGGCAGACCGCAAAATATCTATATATTCTAGATCAGGGCTAGAGATGGGCATGGGCTGCAATTTTTCGGCACGACCCAACACGGCACAAATATGAAAGTTCTCCAATACGCACTAACAAGAATGGCTAAAAAATTTCCAAAATACGACCAAACACGCCCAACACAAAGTTTAAATTTATCAGAACATTTTAGACTTTAGGTATTGTTAGAAAATTATGTATGTAATAGGCACGAGAAAGCATGGTAAGCCACCTATAGTATATATGTATATTTTTTACCACAACGACGATGTTTGCACGGCAAGATTTCGGAAACTGTAAGATCTAGAGCTGCACTTTTCAGAATGTTGTTATTTCAAATTTTGGGATGAAATAAATAGTTCGGTCAATAAATAAGAGAGCTATGATGTATCAATGTTTTGCTTATCTTGTACGTATCTATACCATGTATTTGTATGCAGACCGACAGTCGCGTCTGACTGATCGGCTCCGTCCTTACTGGTTTTACCAATTTTCTGGGTATATAGTAGGTTATACAAATGGTATTATTTACAATTTAGCGTAATAACTAGAGTCAAAAGTGAGTTGGACTGTTCAGTACTAAGTCAGGTTAATTAAACCAGTTTGGAAACCAGTTTTTTTTTAAACCCACTCGCACACACACACACACATACTATAAAATAAATAAGAAACGAAACAAAAATATCAAAATTAAATTGCACGCCACAGCAGTTTTCTGCCTCTTTTTCTTTAATTTCAATTCATAACTCAAGCTTCTGGAGGTATTCGAGAGAAACGCACAGAGTGTGGGGGTAGGGGTACGTAGCAAATTGTCAGACAGAACGTCGCAAAAGCAGCATCAGCGGCAATATAATTTCTTTAGATTAATCCAATCGATTTCTATTCAATAAATCAAAATATGAATTCGTTATGCTCATACAGCGCACCTAACAACTTGCCTATTCACAGACACGGATGGGGCAGCTGCCCCTTCCCATACCACACACACACTTGAGCCTTTATGTGTGTATGCCTGTGTATAGGTGTGTGTGTGTATGTGAGTTTGAGGCACGTAACAAATTGTTGGGTTAATTAAAAAAACATAAATCGTTTGATTTTTCGTTACTCGCACAGTGCTAACAGCCGTGGCCGGGCTTGACGGGCCTTTCATCGGCTCAAATAGTATTTTGTTGCTGAAAAAAAGGAATTTCTTTTACCTAATACGGGGTATCAGAATAGGCAAACGCTAAGAAAAACGGTATTAAGCGCAGCCACCAGCTAAGAAAACCATTTATTCAAAAATAATCACGGCTTTCGTCTTACTACTTCGTTTTTCTGTGTGTAACAACAGCTGTGTTATGCTAATATTATTTAACAGCGCTTGCTAATTGCCACTGTAAAAAATGTGATGATTCGACCCACTAAAACAAGACACACATACTAGTAAATATATTTGGCACCGCGCTGTGCGAATCGCAATGCCCATCAAAACAAATTAACAAAAAAATTATACAAATAATAAAAAAATTCGTAAATCTAAATGATACTATTTAATATTCATGACTGAATTTTGTAAAGAAACAATAGAAATCAACGCAGAAAAAATGCTGTTAATTAACAGATCAAAATTGCAATTTCATTTGCATATTGATGTATTATTTTATTAACGTTTCTTTTGCGCATCCATAATGAAGACGAATGGCGAAACGAATCGAAATGGTATAAGTTTATATAGATAAATTTATTTTATACCCGTAACTGTGGTGTAGGCGGCTTTTTAAGAACAGTTAAATGAAATTAAATTTTTCTTAAGGTCAGCAAGAAATAAAAACATTTTATGCGACAGCTATATAACATTTTCATTACGATTAGCATACACTTCAAAAAACAAATATTCGTTCAACGATGCTTAAAATTCTTTAACCAAAGAACTCAATGGATTATTTGTGTTTCATTACTTTTAATTTATGTGGTCTTGAAATTGGCTTAAAATACTGTAATAAAGTGGATGTAATGTATGTAATAAAATAATTAATTTTATATATTTCAAAAAATCGAATCAAAAAAATCGTGTTAACATTTCAAACAATCATTCAATTCAATTTACTTGATGTGGGAATTATTTTAAATATTTTTCACTTTACTGAGCAAGAACATCAATGGTTAATGAACTAGCTGAGGAAAATTACTAAAATGCAATTACACTGTAAAACCGCTTGATATTATATGGTTGAAACTAAATCATTTTTTTAAATATGTGGCCCGAATTTGATAATCCAAAACATACGGCTCTGCGAACCAAGTCCCCAAAACATTAAGTTCCAAAAAAAAAAAAAAACGAAATAGGTCCCCAAAATTTGAGGTGTTATTTCATAATGAAATAATACCCCAATTTTAATAATGAAATAGGTCCCCAAAAGCTAAAATGAAATAAGTCCCAAAAATTGGGGTATTATTTCATAATGAATTGGGATATCAAATGATGAAATATGTCCGCAAATCTTTTTTACCCCGTATCTATTGAAAAATAGGAAATGACTTAGTCAGAATCTATGTAACAGTCAGAAGGAGGCGTGGCAGACCCACAAAGTATATATATTCTTGACCAGGGAGACGAGCTGAGTCGATTTTGCGATGTTCGAAATAACACCCCAAATTTAATTGAAAATCGTTGTTGTTCTTTCCCATACAAATTTTTGGGGACTTATTTCATTTATTTTTTGGGGACTTAATGTTTTGGGGACTTGGTTCGCAGAGCCAAAACATACTGCACAAAATAGAAAATATAAAAACAAAAAATTTGGAAGGGGCAGATCAGTCGGACGAGCCCGACTGTAGAATACCCTGTACCCTATATTTTAAATTTAATTGTATAAAACTGTCATAAAAAGTCTAGCAGCAATTCTGATTCTTCTACCTCTTGACGGTGTGTTTATTAACCGGTTTTAATGCGCTTTTCAGGATAGGTAAATATTCTTCTATTCGGTTTTTATTGATTAGGGCGTAAAAGAGGCGTGGCATCCAAAATTTGAAACAAGCTTCATCTGCGTATGGTATAGACCTACCAATTACTGAAGACACAATTTATGCAAATAGATTTGTGTTTCTTAAATTGCCGAATGTATTTTATTTTAGTCATTATAGGCTACTTTTTGTAGTTTTCGAAATCGACGCGTTCATACAAATACACAGACAGACAGACAGACAGACATGGCTATATCGACTCGGCTCTGATCAAAAATATATATAGCTTGTGGGGTCTGCCAGGCCTCCTTCGCCTGTTACATACATTCTGACAAAGTTATTAACCCTGTTTTTCCATTTTTCAAATGGGCACAGGGTATAAAAATCTAGGTTTAAAGCACAAACTTCCGACTAATTATAAATACATACATAAATACATACATACAATACTCAGCTCAGCCCCTGAGTTAGTTTATATATTGTGGGGTCTACCATGCCTCCTTTTGGGTGTTACACACATATATCATTTGCACTAAATTAATAGATCCTCTTAATTTTTTAAAGTACAGGGTCCAAAAAATCTGCAATAAAAAATGTTAGGTCCTGAAATCGTAGTTTACTTTTTTTTCGCAATTTTGTATTTTTTGTATTATATGATTTTTACACTCTGCATCCTCGAAATGGGTAAAAACAAGACTAAACAACTTAGATTTAGAACAGTCTGACAGGATGACAAGCTGAGTCGATATCTGCTGTCCGAACTCTCGGAAACTATAAGAGGTAGGCACACTATTTTCGGTATTTAAGTTTTTATATAAAAGTAAGCACATCAAATTTCCGTTAGATTTTTGATACCGCGTTCTGTCTATCCGCTAAGCGCCAAAGTGCATTGAATTACGATCAAATAAAAAACAGCAACAGAAAATGTAATGGCGGTCCGACTTTACTTGTCCCCCCAACTGATCCGCTGCGTGCCTTCTGGGTTCTAGATACATAAATATAATACTATTTGCATCAATGAAATTCAAAAGGGTTGGCGAGCATGCGAAGCGGAGCGTAGGCCCCTAGTACTATTATATGGTATAGTACTAGAGAGACTTTAAATAAAAAATGTACATATTTTTATTATTTTATACTTTTTCTTTTATATTTTTTTTTATGTGTTTTTATTTTTGTAATTTTCATTTTGTGTACTTAAGCTGGGGAGGGGTATCTAAGGCCGAAAATATATGTACGTATATCAGTAGCTATTTCATTCAAACATTTTTTACAGTGCATATTTTCTGTTATTTTCATTTTATATTTTTTGTACTCGAAAGCTGGAGGAGCTTTTTGTTAAATATATTTTACAAATTGTATATGTATGTATGTGTTTGTGGGTGAAAAGCAGCTTGAAAAATTTGCTAATTCTTAATATATAAATAGTCAATATGCTTAAGTTTAATGTAATTTAATATTTAGATATAAGTATGTTTGAATTAGAAGTTATTTTATACATTTAAAATTATTGTTTTTGTTCAATTTTTTATTAATTTATTAATTTACAAGAATTTTACTTATAAAATGAAAAGCAGTTCCATAACTAATTTAAATTATATTAACATTTAATTAGCATAAAATTATGCGCATTTACGCAAATACATAATAATAGCAATAGTAATAATAATAATAATAGTTAATTTTTAAAGTACTCTCAACTTAATGATGAATTTTCCTTGAATAATTTAATTACAATTTTTAAATATTAATATTATTTTGTTTTTGTTAATGTTTAACAGCAATTTTTCAATTTTCAGGTAAAAAGTTTAATGTGCTTTCTTCAACTTTCAGAAATATTTGGTTTTCACATTGGGCGACAAGAGCCAAATTCTGCAGACGCTGACAGTAAATCCAGTCCAGGGATGCCGTTGGCTCGTCTGGCGACACAACGGAGGCAACAGATGCAGCTGTCGTCGGCGGTGCGGCTTGAATGGCCGACGGCGGCGGAGGTGGTGGTGGTGGTGGAGGTGGTGGTGGTGGTTCATCGGGCCACCAGTTCTCCCAATCTCAATACGCCGTCGCCGCTCCCGGATGCATCAGATGATGATGATGATGGTGGTGTCCAAAGTGATTCAACGGATTCATAGCATCCGCACTGGCAGCCGGAGCAGCCGTATGATACCAATCGCTTGGCGGATGATGCTGTGCCGCCGGATGATACAGCAGATGATGATTGTGGTGTCCCGTAACAGCCAGCATGGATGCGGAGGCAGCTGCCCCGGGCGAGGCAGCTGCTGCTGACGCCACCGCGGCTGCTGCTGCCGTTGCCGGACTGCCAGCCATCTGATGATGATGATGATGATGATGATGCGATGGTGGCGGTCCAAGCGGAGGAGGCAGATAGGCAGACGAGGCCATCAGCTGCAGCGCAGGCGAGGATTTCGGGTCAGCATGTAGCGACTGATGAGGACCAAGTTGCTGTTGCTGCTGGTGCTGTTGCTGTTGCTGTTGCTGCTGCTGTTGCTGCTGTTGCTGCTGTTGCTGCTGCTGCTGCAACAAGTGGGAGGCGCTACTACTACCAGTGCTGCTGCTGCCACTGCTGGAGGCGCCCAAATGCACGCTGTGCAGTGGATTTGGTTCCGACTTAATCGAGTGCGGGGATGATTTAATGCCGCTGCCGCCGCTCAAGCTGCTCACACCGCTGCTGCTGCCCGCGCTACCATCCAATCGAGTCGACGGCGGCGTCTGAGCACCGCCCGTGACAATGCTCGAGCTGGAGCTCTCCTCACCATCACTATCATAGCCATGCGACGGTGACTTCTCGTCAATATTACCATGCACCTGCACATAGACAGAGAGAGAGAGAGAGAGAGAGAGAGAGTCACGTAAAAAGTGAAAAAGAGCAGTGCATTAGCCAAACATTTCACAGAGCCATAGAGAAAAATACAAAGGTGAGAGAGGGGCTTAGTCCGCCAACTTACCTTCATGTGTTTGCGCAGCGAGGAGGGATGCGTGTATGACTTATCACAGCCATTGATGCGACAGTTGTAGGGCTTGTCCGAGGTGTGCACATGGGAGTGCTTCTTGCGGTCCGACGAATTCGCGAAACGACGATCGCAGCCTTCGTGTTCGCACTTGAATGGTTTCTCGCCTGAAAGCAGGCAATGCAAAAAAAATAAAATCAGTTAAGTTTGCCTCATGTTTGCATTAGAGAGCGGGCAGTCGGAAAGGCTGCAGTCGCTTGTCACCAACATTAACAGACCCTCCGCCTAGCATTTAAAATACGCTTCAATAGCAATAAATTACATTAATTATATTCGTCTTTAATAGTTTTAGGCAACTTGTCGTTTTCAATTTATAAACATAGCAAATCGAATAAACATTTATAATGTAACGATGAGTTTAAACACATTTCCAGGGTATGCTTCATAGAAAAACACCTTTTGGTTGAGCCTTACATTTCAGTTCTTACAGTCGCCGAGCATAAACAAAAGATTTTACTTTCGGTGTCTGTCAACTGTCTGAAGTCCTAGGCAATAAATGTCATTATTTATGTGGCACGCATTAACTATAAATGTGCTATATAAACAACTAAGGGGTATAAGAGCAAGACAGCAACTTTACCTGTAAAAGACAATCATTTATGAAGTTCAAGACCTTAACTCAATATCAATACAATTTAATAAAGGTGGGAAAACTCGAGTCCGTATTTTTATAGGGAAAAAAATCATATAAATTATGCGGGATCATTGCATTGTTTAAAATCAAACAGCGGCAAGAGCCAAGTCGGAGCTCACACATACACATGCAGCTCAACTCAAACCTCAACTCAAACCGTAAAGAAAAACGACACAAAACATTTCACCTGTGCTTGTGTCTGTCGTCCTGTTAGTCCCTGGACATGTGGAAAAGCAACAAAAGCAAATGAAAAACGGGTCGAAGAGTACGTATAAAACAGTAAAAAGTCAAAAGGTTAAGGCATTAGGCCTGTGGACGTAACACCTTTTTTTGCTTCGAGTCTGCGTTTAGGATGGAGTGAAAAAACCCCAAAGATATTTAATAGCTTATTAGAAAAATATCTCTGCTGGAGTTTTAGAAAGGAGCCGTCGGGAAAAAAGAGTTCTAGATGCACAGAGATAAGTTTTATTCCTAATCATAAAACAAATAAAAAATCGTATATTATGAGCTGCACCTAATACATAATTTAGCAAAATGAAGGTTACAAATTAGTATTTTCGTGGGTAAAAAATATTAGAAAACAAGATCGATAATTATATGTAATATTTAAGAGAGACTACGCAAGAAAACTGACAACATGATAAATCATTTTATACTGAGAAATCGAGAATAATAACTGACTTTCTTAAAATAAATTGTATATTATCTTATATATAAAACGAAAGGTAATCAGCAAACCTTTTAATTAATCCAAAAATATTATTTCCAATACTCTCTAAACGAAATATTAATAATAATAATAACGAAATTTTATCTATACATAATTATACTTTAACTGCAGGAGTTGCAATGAACCAGGAGTCCAGGAAACTCTAGAGCATCTCGTGTGTCACTGCCCAGCCCTGGCAAGGACAAGACACAAACATCTCGGCTCACATACACTACAACAACTATCAGACGTCGCCCGTAGATCTCCAAGGGAGCTGCTAAACTTCGCCAAACAGACGCGTTTCTGGATAAATATTTCTCTAGGAACTCCTTCACCGGTTTCACTAAGGATCATCGCTGGTCTATGTGGAATCCCCCCATACTGGGGTACACCGGCTCAACCTAACCTAACCTTTACCTTAACTATTATCCTAACAGTAAGTATATTATTCTATTATTTATAATAGTGAACTGTTTAAGTTACTTATAGATCCATCAATTGCCCACACAATTATCTTTTTATGCATCATTTTCAATTAAATCAAACATAAACTTAGATCCACCAGATAATTATTAAAAGAAAGTGACAGAGTACTTCATAAATAAAATGAAAAGATAAGTTGAGTCAAATCCATTTAGCATACGGCATTTATATGTCAGCTAAGCGGTCATTATAGGCATCGCCGCATGACAATTGCAGCTAAGCGGCTCAATTCCCAACTTCAACCTCAACTCCAGCCATAACTGGGATCTCTCGCCACTTGCAACGTCCCACTCAGGCAACAACAACGATGTTGATGACAATAATCGAACATTTTCACACCTTGAGCTTAAAGTGAACAAGGAATGCAGAGAAGCAGGATTGGGCGAGCAGGGGCAGCTCTGGGTTTGTGTACACTGAAAAGCTGCATTATTATTATCTGCCCCTCTGGGGGCAGACAAAAAAGATATCCAGCAGTGCCCTCTTCGTGCTTTGCTCAACAAGTTCCATTTTATTTTTCATTGTCTGTTTTTCGGGCCTGAACTTGAAAAGTAGTAGGGTCTTCAAAGTTTGTTCATATGGGAAATAAAAACGTTCGGGAAAAGTTTGGTAGGCCTTATAATAGGACGGTAGGGGAAGGACAATGCGCTGAGTCGATATAGTTAGGTAAGTATGTTTAGTGTTTATTTTACGAGATTGATTGGGATTGGTACTGCCTTTTGCGTTTTGCAACTAAGTTCCGAGTATGCTGCTGTCGGTTGCGCTCGACTGCGCCTTTCATCGTTTTATTTTGCTTTGTGAGCTCGTGTTTGTATTGTATTGCTTTGTCTCCGCTTGCTTGTAATTTGAAACTAATTTATGTGCTTTATTACGCGCATTTGCATAAAGTTTAAGTTTGTCTTCAACATAAAACTATGCTCAATTTATTATAGCGTGTCGCATTGCTTATTTGTTGTTCTTGTTTCATTTTCTATTAATTTGTCAAAAAATATGAAAACCAGTAAGGAAGCAGATACAGTCGGAAGTAACCGACTGCAGAAGAACCTGTACTTTGCGCTTTTTTATCCGATCGTAATGTAACTTTTCATCGATGGTGATTGTAATTGACTACTACTCTTCCCTATTTATGGAAAATGCCATAGGCTGCCTTAGGCTGTACATGCCAAATTACAAGCTTGTAACTTTTAAACTGTGGCTGTGGAGGCCATTTATATTTATTTATACAAAAATAGTCTGTTGCATAGATTCGCTGTTTCTTCTCCTTTTGTAATGTAATTCACAGAATCGACGGATAATTTTATAGACTACGTACTTGCCATTACAATTACAAGTCTTCAACCATAATATTGTGGCTGCAGTAGCGCTTATAGTTTTCGAGATCTTTGAGGTAGGTTTAGTTGTTTGGTGTTTCGCGGAAGAAAAAACCACACTCTAAAACAAACTTAATCTGCGTGCAACATCTGACAAATCTCGAAAAGTTGTGATCTAGCTGAGTTGCTGAGATCTCAGTATTCATACGGACAGACGGACAAACACATATACGGACATGGCTATATCAACTCAGATTGTCGTCCTATGTGTCTACCACGCCTCCTTTTGGGTGTTACACACATATGTCATTTGCACTAAATTAATAGACCGCTTTACTTTTTTAAAGTACAGGGTCTTAAAAAAACAAGAATATTTCAGCAGTCATATCTCTTTGGCCTATCAATTATTTTGACAGACCGAATCTACCAAAAAATTCAAAATTGTTAAGAAACAAGCGCAGCAAATGCATTTCGTTACGAATACCACAACTCTACACGGTATTCGAAAAAAAAAAAATAAGCTTTATCCACAATTTACACTTTACTGAAGGCTGACAGCAATGGTAGAGTATACAAGGTGATACGGAGGTGATTAAGTTTGAATTCTGAGGTACCAAGCAATGCCATGTTTCGGCTTTACAAGCGTATTGAACTTATTTAAAAAAGGGTTAAAGGCGTTAATTAAATAAAAAATTGGATGTAAAAAAATTAACATGTGTTTTGTCCGAAATTATCTAAATATTAACTTATCATATGTATTATTCGAAATTACATACACAATAATTAGTTTTCTTAAACACGTTTGAACAAATTTATCATTTATCATGAATGGTAAAGATGTTTTCGATCCCTAATAGACTAATTTGTTCCCAAAAAATTATATTTCATTCTAATATCGTGTAAGACGCAACTTATCTATGTTCCAAATATTTCATGCGCTAATAACAAGAAAATTGAACAAGCAGCTGGTTTTTTTCTCAGAAAAGAACTCATGCTGTTATTCCGTAAGTTTCTTATCAGTAATAATTCACTTCAAATGCAACGCCTGGTTTTATCTTATTTTTTATGACTTGACTGGACCACTAGTAAACAGTAAACAGTTCTTCCACATATATCCTTTATCCCATATGGGCAACTCCCGGTGTGCTCTTTGCGGTCTAAACACAGCGGGGAAGTGCAAGACCAGGCACGCGTCACAGGAATGGGCTGGGAGAGAAAGGATGAAAAGGGTTTTCGTCTCAGCTATAATGCGCGCATAATATTCACATTTTAAAACACCGCGATGCGCATTTAAAAATATGCATTTATATATTTGATTGCTTAAAGTTTTTGGAAGAGTTGGGGCAGCTGAGGAAAGGAAAACAGGCCAAAAATCGCAGGCCATTTATAAAATGTCAATTTCAGCGCTAAGTGTGGAAATATCTACACTTCGCCTTGGGCCCTTTTGTACGTAAGCAAATCCTATTGGCAAACTTATTTAAATATTTCAATAAAGTAAATCCCAAGTCTGTACATAAAAGATACTTTCAACAAAAAAAAACAGAGGAGCACAAACTTTGATATAGGCTGTGGAAGCTATAGAAAACTGATTTGCATATTCTGCGGCGCCCATGTTATATATACATTTCGCTCTGCTACTCGTACTTCCCTTGCCAAAAATGTCCATTAACTGAGGCCCAAATTGTTAATTTCCTAGCGGAAAAAACGTTTAATGTGTAGCTGGAACACATGGAATTGGCACAAGGTCTGTCATGGCGTCGGGTACAGCCGCGCTTTCAATGTGTTTGGGTTTATGTTGTCGCTTTGTTTTGGGGTTGGTTCGGTGCTTCGGGGGTTGGCATTGCTTTGTAATCTGTTTTGTGGGTGGCTTCAGCCAAGAAAGTTGTACATAGGAATAAAGTACTATATAAAATGGTCTATGTAAACGAAAAAATATATCACATGTTTTAGCTTTTATGTAACAGTAAAGCTGCCTGTCATTTGCAGACGCACAAGTCGAAACAGGCTGGAAACAAAACTCGGAACTTGGAACTCGAGCTCAACTTCGGTACTGTGTCTAGGTCTCTTAGCCGTCTGGCTACGAATATGTGAGCGTTGGATGGTGTACGTATGTATGTATTTTTGTATAAATTGTGGATGTTTTACTTTTGGGGCGTTGTTCTCTGCTGCCAAAAAGGGGATTTGGGCGTAGTTGAGAAAAAATTGAATTTTGCTAAACGTCTCTTAAGTGTTTTTCTTGGGGGGTAAATTTCTTCAATATGTTTTGCTTTGTTCTACTGCTTTGAAGCTTAAGCTGCGTGTGTTCATCTGAGCAGCAGAGACTGCATATAACGTTTAAAACAACATGTTTACTGTAAGATACAAGAATTTATTTAAGCTCTTGCTTAATCAGAGGCAATTTTTCATAATTTTGCAATAACTTCTATAGCTTTTTTTGGCGCATTAAGTGCTCTCAAAATAATAATAAATCGAACACCTGACATGGAGGAAGTAATCAACAAACTGAACTGAAATTTAGCAACATCCAGAGTCGGTGATTAATTGAAATTGAATCAGGTTTTATTTTTTAATTTTAAGCCACGCACTATGGGTACAAAATTCGATTTTTGCAATAAACTCAACATTTTTAAAAATGTATTTTTAAGTAAGGGCGGAGATACAGTCGGACGTAACCGACTTTTAGAAGACCCTGTACTTTGTAGTTTCTTCGCTCTTTCTTATACGATCTTAATGTCTATCTTAACAGTATCGATTTATTATTAAATTTATAGTCTTACATGCCAAATAATAAGTCTGTAGCTATAATATTGTGGCTGCAGTAGCGCTTATAGTTTTCGAGATCTTTGAGGTAGGTGTAGTTTTTTGATGTTTCGCGGAGGAAGGAGGTCAGATACTAAAAGTCTGAAACAAACTTGATCTGCTTGCAACATCTGAGAACGTAAATCCCGATAGGTGGAGTCTCTAGCTTTTTGGGTGTTACACACATAAGGACGACAAGCTAATTCAATATGGCCATGCCCGTCTGTCTGTCCGTCCGTATGAATAAATACAGAAAATATCAACAAAACAATATTGCAGGCTTTGCCTTGCTTGCCCTCTATCGTTTAAATTTTTTTTAATTATTTTAAACAGGGTATAAAAATGTAATACCATATGTAAATAAAATATTTGATAAAATGTTAACTACCCACTGTTTGAGGGAGTAGGCGTGGTCAAAATGAAAGAACAAATAATAAAATCCGAAATTCGACTTTTCTAATACAAATATATCAAAAAAATTTAGACCCAATATCTTCAAACTAGAGTTTATGCTAAAAAAACGAACTTTTTACCCATCGTGACACGGCAAAAATGCGGCTTTAAAATGCTATTGTAGTCATGTATACTTGTATATTAAATGCATATGTCAGTAGCAGGGCCATTAATTAAAAAACGCCATAAGCAGACGCAGTTAACAGTGCGCTCTTAAAGTAAAAATGGCGCTGTTAACGGCTAACAGAAGAAGCGCATGGAATGCTGTATTGTATTTATGGTGCAGTCAATATCAAGTGAGAGCAGTTGACTTGTATGGTTATCGAAAAAGGATAATTAGAATCCAATAAATTGTTATTTTAAATTATGCTGCTAACAGAGTAGCCTGAAAGTTAAATTTATCTTAAATTTATTTGTCTGTTACATATTTATTAGCTGCTTAAGTACGTTGGTAACAGCAGCGAGGGGTGACAACTAACAAAGCAGGAGTCTATGATAGGAGACGCTTTGCAGAGCAGTAGAGACAGTTAGGGTGACAGAGGGAGAGCTGTAGCGCAGATAAGCGGCATCATCATCTCGCATGTGTCAACAACATGCAATGCGATATGATTATTATTATCTAACAATACAAAATAACAAAACAGCAGATACTTTTTGCCTGCCTGCGCCTGCTGGACTATCTCCCTACTTCAAGCTGTGCCGCTCACTCACACACTCTCTGCGCTGTGCCGGTCTCTTTCTAGGTTGTTGACACTCTTCGGGATTTGAAAAACCTCTGCTCATTGTATCTGTTTGTTGCTTTGTATATATTTTTATTTTCCCATTTTTTCTGCGATGCCGTCGCTTCTGCTTTGCTCCTTTTGTTCCTTGCAAAGCCGGAAAAAGCCAAACCCCGATTTCCTGGTGGTTTACATTTCAATGGGCAATTTTCTCTTCCTAGTTTCTCTTTCAAATTCTTCCTTACTTTTTTTTTGTAAAATATGTTTATTTTGGTTGAGGGATAGTCATTGAGCAGGGATTCTTACCGATATAAATGCAGATTCGAAAGGAAAATTGACTCAAGTGGTAAGCCTATAAGATCATGTGAAAAATTAGCTATAACTTAGTAAATGTTTTAAAAATTTTGAACAAATCATGACATTAACGAATCGACATTTTAAATTTTGATGCTTAACCTCTTATACTTACTGAGATTGTCTCGTTCGAACAGACTTACAGACATGTGGTCACCACTATCGTGATGAAGAGTATTTTATAGAGTCTGCAAAGACTCTTTATGTCCCTTACATACTTTTCTCCAAAAATTAATATACCCAATTTAATATACTTTCAGGATAGAGCATAATGCTAGAGGGTGTACATATGTATGTTCTAAATAAGAAACTTCTATGTTCAATATTACGCATGCTACGCGTTTTAATTCAAATAGGGCGCTAAGGGGGAGTGGCACCCAACATTTGAAATAAACTTTATCTTGGGTGCTCTATGCGTTCAGCCAAACCGACGGACAGATTGACGCACATTGCTATATCGACTGAGATTGTCGTCCCAATCTTGAATATAATGTACATATATGCTACTGTCGGTTACATGCATTTCCACAAAAATGATTAATATATATCTATATAATAAATATCCATTTTATGGGAACAGGGTATAAGAATATATTTCTCTTAAAACAGTATAGTATTTTTAGATGATTTTATAAAGATTTGCAGCTAATCCGCCTTTAAATAACCTTTTTTTTTAAATCCAATTTTATATGATTATGCTTTAAAAAGAATTTTAAAATATTTACATTATGATTTAACTATGATTTTAATATGAATTGAAGAAACCGTGGAATGCACCAAACTTGTTTTTTTCCTCTCAGTCATTATTAAACTGCATATATGACCTATATTTCAAATTCCTTTTATTATTTCACTCAAGGTTTTCATATCAAAGCATATTTGCTTTGAATATTTATAATATGAGTATTTGTCTGCATTTGATAACCAAATTAATGGCCTAAGTCTGCTGCCCTCCCCAAACGATGGTGCACTCATTATTTATGCCTCATAATCATAATAATATAATAATAATTTAAACGCAATGAATGCTGCTTGTCAACAGCAACAGTAAAATACAAAACTCTGCCGAGCTGTTGATGATGAGCAGCACTAGCTCAGAAGAAAACTGAGTGCTAGCACCCCTAAAACTGAGGTTACCTATGAGCCATCTCTCTGCCTCTCAATCTCCCTCTCGCAATATTTCTATTGTTTGTTTTTGTTTGTATGACAAAAACCGTTGAGTGAATTGCGTAATGTCTGCCATGATTTATGATTTTTGCATCCCTAACTGTAAACTAACTCCGGCTGACCCATCATCAGCTCAGCTTAGAACACTGAGAGAGACGTCCTCATAATTTTCTCTATTTGTTTGCAGCTTTAGCAATGCCGTTGCCGTTGCCGTTACCGCTGTCAAGTGATACGTTAATAATTGACATTGGGGTCAGTCGAGCTCGACTTTGCCTGTGGTTTATTGTAGCCAAATAGACATAAATGGGAACTCAACCTTGTCTTCATCCTGGTTTTACGGTTCAAACGCTGCGAAACAAAACAAATTTTACACTTCAATGACGTTTTCAGATTTTGCACCTAATGAGTGTGGTATGGCGTTAGCAATCTAACAGTTCTTAATCTTTAAGAGGACTTTTTTGTGATTTAATTGTAGACTACTTTTCGTATTTCAAACTATTTAAAGTGAAATGCAATTAGTCTAAACTTTATTTGACCATTTTATTTCAATTTATTAAACTCCTACGACATTTAAAACACATTTGCTTAATACGGATAGGCTTATTTATTTTTTTGAGCAAATTAGAAATGTGGTTTCTTCTTGCCTTCCATCCAAATCCCTAACTGCATCCACACTATATTACTGGCATACGCGGCGTATACGTAATGCGATATCACGCCTATCGTACGTGGTATCGTACTATAATGCAGACAGACAACTACAACGACTATTAGTAAAACAATGACAGGCAACAGACTTGCAGTACATGGCGAAACATGGGCCACTTTGTCTGGCATACTCTCGGTTCAGTCTGTTTTTCATTTCTCATATTTTTTCTCTCTTAAACAAATTTTCGACAAGTTAGCCAGGAAAGGAGAGAACGCCTCTTAGAGGTGCATACACACGCACACATACATGTGTACCATATACATATTGCATACTACATATGACTGCATTATACATTCAAATTGCATTTGTGGCTGACAGCAAAAGTTTTGCCACAGAAACTGCAGTTGAGAATGAGTGTCTAGCCTGAGTATGACTTGTAGACATGGAAATGCAATACACACATACATATGCACACACTCACTTTTCCAAGTGTGTGTATATGTCAGCAGCTGCGTCTGGCAACCTTGCGCCTTTTGCACTACATATTCCAAATTTGTAGAAATTTGCATTGACAAAAAAACTCAAGTTTTCAGTTTTTCTACAAGACAGCGAAACTCAATTCCGTCAAGTTTTCCACTTTACTTTAATAGTACTACAATTTGGAGAGATTTTAATGCTTAGTCTAGAAATACTTAGTATATTTCTAACTGTACAATAAGTAAAACACGTATAAGCATTACAGAATAACTAAAGAGACGGTTGAGCTAATTGGCGTATGCCAAGCAGAATTTAAAAAGAAAAGACAATATGTAAAAGAACCAGAATGGGCTGGGCAAAACAGTAAACGTACAAGACTGTAGAATACCCTGTACCATCATACATGCTAGTGTACAAATATGCATGCTACTTGTGTGTTCGTGCATGCTTTGCGCACACTTGCTTGGTATTGCCATCCCTTTCGCACGCTATTCACATGGGCAAAGCAAAACTTCGATATCTATAAAAAACAAATTTTATTAATAAAATTAATAATATACAGGATTGGTAGATAATATTCAACTCTACAGTTTGAAGAAGACAGAATTGTATTTTGTCCATGTTCATTGTGATCGGAATCTAACAATTGAAATAAACTTGATCTGCGTATGGTATAAACCTACCAAAAATAACCAAATCAACTGAATTAGCTCTTATAGTTTCTGAGACAAACAGATAAACGGACAGGGCTATATCGACTCAGCTCCTCATCCTGATCAAGAATATATGTATATACGTTGTGGGGTCACATACGTGTTTGATGGGTACAGGGTATACAAATTAACACACACACACACATAAACACGCACATACACCTCAAAACTGCACTCGTATGACAAACGAAGCGTAGACAATAGCAAAAAGTAACAATAAGCCCATTGTCTGTGGCCCAAAGTGCATATAAACAAGGCGCGAGAGATGCAGAACAGGACTGAAAGAGCAGAAGAAATAGATCTGTCTCCCCTTTGCCACGCCAGGCCGTTGACAAAAACAAGACGCTGGGTAGGATTAGCCCCGCTTGAATATGAATCCGAGTTCAAATTCGCAGGTAAAGACAGCTGAATCTTTCGAAGCGTAGCACACGAGTACTCATGAATGAATACAGTATCAGAAAAATTTTGCTGTTACAGTTACTTTCCAAATTCCTGGCAGATCTTAGGATCAGCTCGAGCTGACTGCGTCGGCGGGTGTCCTACTCAAAGAGGTGTTATATGGAGTAAGAGAACTATGACTTAGGCGTTCGATGGGTGCGGATACTTTTCATTCTTGTTCCTTTTTCTTTTTAGCGCTCTTTAAGATTTTAATCTGTGCTCTTGGCTCTGTTGCCTGTTCTGTATGAGTATGTGTGTGTTGAGCCGCTTGTTTGCTGTTGTTGTTATTGTTTTTGCTTTGCAGTCAAGTAGAAAATCTTTTTTGAGAGTGTGGGAAATTAAAATGTCATCAAGATTGTCATTATTGGGTATTTGATGTGACAACTGGTGAAACGGTTTCACCTTCTCAAGTCCCTATCTTTTAGCTGATCAAGTTTAAGTGTTGTCAACATATAACAAGATTTCACTTCCAGATAAATATCTATGACATCATCGAAAAGAATCCCTCAAAGTGTGCCATGCTGTTGGATACCAAAATAAGACTAAAACACTTGCTTTTACGGTACACAAATTGTTTGAATTATACAAAAATAGAACATTCGAACAAACGTCCCATGTGCAGTTATAATAGTCAGTTGAAATATGAATATTTGGAATAATAGAAGTTCTACTAATGGCAATAGTTGGCAATAGTTAACTAGACAATTTGTGAAATAGGTAGCTAAGCAACCAATTAATGGAATCAAACTAGTACATATTTAAGAGAAAATATGTTTATTTTTCCTCTAGCAACCCAACTGTTCAAATTTCGCACCCGAAACTCCTTAGCTGCACTCAGAGCTGTCAATATTGCCTAGTGAACACATCATAACAGCAATAAGACATTGCATTAATGTAGTAGAGACATTCATACCATTTATACCAATATGCCAGGGTAGTAAAAATATCACTTAATGCTAACAAATTGGTCAACGCCCCAAAAGACACCAAATGCAAGTATCGCAGCTCAACGGCCCAGAAGAAGTGCCAAGAAGTTCACTTTACAGTTGAATGCGTTCTATGTGATTGTGTGTTCAAAAACGGTTTTTGAAATTCGAGCAGGCTGAGAAACAAACCGCAAACCCCAAACAGTGAAAACAGTGAAAACAGAGGCCGAGCTGGTTTAGAACTGTGCTACTATGTGTCGCGTATCTGTCAGATACAAGTAGTTTTTGCGCTTTGTGGGTATTTAGTAGCCAGGCCGTCGGCAATGCGTCATAGCCAAATGGCCGTCAGCGGCGTTTAGCTGCTGTAATTTTAGCCTGGCCGCCTGTCACAGCATTCAAAACATTTGACAGCCTCATGTCAAGCAAGATTTGTGTTCTGCTTTGGACCAAACCAAGCCTATCCAACCAAACCGACCAGCCCGCCCTCCCTCAAATCTATTTGTGTGTGTAATTTCTGCCGTTGTCTATGTTGTCTAATTGCGCTGACAATGTTTTTACAATAAATTGCATGCCATTTGGGTTAAAACAATCACAATGTTCATGCTTAAATACATTTCCAGACATCAGAGGCGTTGGTGTGTTACAAATTTGTCAACGGAACCGCATATTTAACCAAACTACTCTACTACTATATGTATTCTCACATATACCAGAAAGTCAATAGAGCGCATATATGCATATGCAAACTTAAGCCAATTTGACAAGCAAACTTATAGCTAGCCATACAGCAATCATGTATGTATAACTTTATCTTCTATAAAAAAGCCTGATGAAATTCAGGTAGATACTTCGCATACCAGGAGTATCCTATACTCTGCCAAAAAATCATGATCCATTTTGATTTAATTTTGCTCAATTTTATCGAATAGATAAAACTCTTTTACGAGAGGCTTACTGACGAACTAGATGTCAATTCCTAGTCTAAACGGTGAGAACGATAGGCTAAACAAAGGAGAAAATCGATTAAAAGTCATGCGATTGAATGCTATTTTGAGACAAAATTTAGGATTGACATTATTATTTAAATATTATATTAACATGTTTTAATTGTTCGAATAAACTTTAATACAATCTACTAGTTTCATATAAAGCTGTATATTGTTGAAAAACCTATAGCTTTGTAATAAAATTGTGTATTTCAAATGGAACCTGATTATTTCAACCATATTGAAAGTAATCGCATCAAAGTGATATTATACCTAATATACGGGCTATCAACTTCAAAATCACTATAAGAAGATAATTTAAATATTTTCATACATTGAACAATATTATTACTTTATTTAGGAAATGTGCGTATTTTCTTATATTGACCACTTTAATTGAAAGAGCATATCGCTCATTTACCATAAGAGTGTCATAACTCGAAAAAGTGCGTTTCGAGATAAACGCGTTTAAAGTTTTCAAGCCCCGTGTATATCCATACAAAGCGGAGCGACATATTCTCTTCTCAAAAATCGCGTTTGGAGTTATGACACTCTTCTGATAAATGAGCGATATGCGGTGTCAATTTTGTATGTATTATTTAAATTAATTAATCTTCGGCTCATTTCTGGCTAAGTGTGGTCAGATTTCCTCTCATTAGTCATTCACACCTAGGATCATTTTTATTATTTTGACTACCTGAGCCCGAAGACAAGTACATATGCTACTTGTATGTTTGCCAATGTATGGGGCAATTTGGCTTATATTAAAAGCTCAAAACTCTCATGAATGTTATTTCTTATATTTATTCATTAACTGGTAAAATTATAGCACCTTAAAGAGCATACACGTATTCCCCTTGATGTCTTTGCTGTTGGGGTGCTGCTTAATAATTTTGTTGTTATTGCTGTTGATGGTTCAGATGGTATGTATGAATAATGATTTCATTTTTCCCATAAGCTAATTTATACACTGGATATGTGGGGCATGCGGTGGGGTCTCCCTTTTTGCTGCGATTTAGAGGATTAGTCAGGCTTGCTTTCATAATTCTCGAAAAGCATCCGTACCAGCAGCAGCACTACCTGTACACTGCATGTGTGCGTGTGTGCGTGTGTGCGTGTGTGTGTGTGTGTGTGTGTGTGTGTATGTGTGTGTGTGTACGTGTATGTGTGAGTGTATCATCTGCATGCAGATATAAAAAATATGCAAGATGACAGTTTAATTTTATGGTTTGTCTGCTGTTGATCAGTTCTTTATGCGTTGAAATTTTATTTTATTTATTTTTCTTGTTTTTTTTTTTTGGCCGACAATTCCGACTGGATACCCAAGAGTTACCCCCACCCTCCGGTTACCCGCTCCAACGCCTACATATATAAATTTGCTGGGGTTTTGGAGAATGCGAACAGGTACGTGGCTGATTTCATTCTTCATCATTCCAGAATTTGTTCTGTTTTGTATCTAAGGAATTTAATTAATTTGAGCGCGACTTCTATGACAAATGGGCGTGGCTAAAGCGGCAGTTATGCCGAAAAGCGCGCTTAGTATGCTACAAAAATATTTCAAGTGTGTGCTAATAGTTGTTGCCCCGGCAACAACAACAAACTGAGCCGAACAACAATGGCCGACTGCCGAAATAAGCCTCATTTATTAACTAGCCCCCCTAACACATCACAATAAGCAGCTTAGCCACTGAACCGTCAGGGTGACACGAGGCGACAGAGAGCGAATGAGCCGAGGAATGGAGGGGAAGGCAGGCATACCATCTAAAATATTATGCAACAAACCTTATAAGCTATTATACAAAATGGCTACTTAGCTAATAGACCTGAGCACCAGAAATATAAATGTAAAAAGGGTTGTTCAACTGCAGATAAAATTACAAGAAATGTTCAACCCCTGCCGGTTTTTATGCAGCTCTAAATGAAATTATAATACCTCTGCCTATATTCGTATACAAAATTGTTTTGACATATTCGAAAAATGCGTGGCATAGTTTTCTTTTATTGGTCAAACAACCCCTACTCGTTAAGCGGAACGGTTGCGCATCAAAAGGAGCATGCAGCCATGGAAGTTCAGAGAACGAGAGGGAGTCAATCTATAAAAGGGTGGTGCTAATTATAATGCAAGAATTTCCTAGACTAATGAGCAAGCATGAATATAAAGTTGCCATAAGGCAAAGTACGAAAAATATGTAGCTCTCAAAATGTGTTAGTGAGATTAAAAGCGCATTGAATTTGTGTCAAACGGAAATAAGAATTTAAATGTTGTCTTACCAAATTGCACTGAATTCGATTTGTAAACATATTTTGTTTTGTTACAGGTTTCACTCAGATTTACAAAGAACCCATAGCCCTGACTCGGATAGCTGAATGGATATACTGTATAATTAACAATTATAGCTGAATAATATTTTAAGCATACTCGTACTTCCCTTTAAGAATTCCGTTCATAAATGTTGTTAAAAAAGTCTTTATATAAGAAAAGTAAAATTTTACACTTTGAAATATTACAGTTATGTAGAAAAAGTTGCACCTTCACAAGCCATTTTTATCAAAGTTTTTTTTTTGTTGGGTGCAGACGGAAACTAAACCAAAACCCAGAGTCCAGCTGTCAAATACTTAAACCACAAGCCAAATTTATATACTTTTTATTTTTTGCAAGACGTCTCATAAATCTGCAGCCTGCGTTGCTCCAAAAATAATATTTGAATAATTTCAGTAAGTGGACAGAGAACTTTTGACTGTCTCTCCCCGTTTGTCACTATAACTCACTCCTTTCTTTCGTTCTGGTTCTGATAATCGAGTGTCATGTTAAAAATTGGTCACATTTGGCACTTTTAATTGAGCAAGACGAATGGAAAACACGATGGGCTCATTTATGCGATGGATAAACCCAGTTACAAACGAGTCAATGACGAATTTCATTGGCACTTTCTGGTTAAAAATGCATTTCTCATTAGTGAAAATATGCAGCACTAG
Source organism: Hypselothyrea guttata (assembly GCA_035045125.1). Taxonomy (NCBI): domain Eukaryota; kingdom Metazoa; phylum Arthropoda; class Insecta; order Diptera; family Drosophilidae; genus Hypselothyrea; species Hypselothyrea guttata. The sequence goes on from JAWNNJ010001542.1 coordinate 45,142, forward strand.
AAGTATGCTAGCTGTGAGCGTAACTAATTGATTTTCGGAGTTCTAGAGAGCGTTGAAGTCAGCACGAGACGGGTACGCGTGGTGGGATCCTGCTAAGGCACAGTGCGAGCCAAAAGAATGCTCACAGGACACAGGAGTAGAGAGCAGCGCAGCAGAGCAGAGCAGGTATTGTGTATGTGTGGGTAATCGGTCTCAGGGACACAAAACCAGGTTTTTGCCTTTGCATTGTTCTCGACTTGGCACCGAGTAACAAATTTCTGAGAAGTTCTGTAAACAGCCAAAAACATTCAAACATTTATGCACAAAATGTACAAAAAGTTATTTTCGTTTCGAATGTTTTTGTATATCTGTCTACCTCAGTGTCTCACTCTCGTACACTGTGTGTTGTTCTGAGTTCTTCTCAAAATCGTTGAACCCGCAATAAAGTCATCAATCATTGACATTTGCAGCATTTGATACCTTGTCCCACTAGCTCGCTGAATTTGAAAAATTACATTCTTGGCGCCGACGCGCAACGCTAACACAACGCTAACACCGCGATTCGAAATAACATTGTATGCACCTTATTTACCGTTCCAAATGTTCGCTGTTAACTAACATAACGTGCCGTAAAATAAACAATTGCCATTACGAGCAGAAACCTAACAACAGAGCTATAACTTAATACGTGTATTATATTTTTGCGTTAACTAACACGAGCCAATTTCGAAATGGATCATTTCGTATTTTATGTCATGTTTGTTGACTACTTACAAAGTGGCATTTGTCCCATTTTTAAATCCTGTATCCATGAAATTTAAAAAAAAAACTCCACAAATTCTATATACATTCTTGATCTGGACAAAGAGCTAGGTCGATTTAGCTCACTCTTACTCGATTTGCGACCTGATCGATAAAAACCGAACATAAAAGTTTGTTATGTTAGTAGAATGTATACTCTTTGAAAAAAAAAATATATATATATGTATATATATGTATATATTGCATGCTTTGCCTTGCTCGCACTCTGTTAAAGAGATCCTAACTTCCTGATCAGTTACGTCAAATTAAAAAAATTACGTCAAATTTGATTGTACGCTGAGCTATGATTACTGCAAACTTACATAACCTTTGCATTAATCATTCAAATTTGATCTGTTATTGCAGCACGCGCTGTTGCACAAACAAGGAAATACCAATAAATAAATAGGGAGAAAATGGTACGAGCATAAAATGTTTTTGCAGCCACTAGGAGTTCATAAAAGACTCATTAAAAAAGCACTTGAGCTCAATTAAATCGAGTGGCGGAATCAGAAAGCAGGGCTAATCAACGTTTACAAGGGAGCACAAGGACATTGTTGTGCAACATGATGCGCTTGGGGCAGCATTACTTGCAAACTAACCACAAAGTTGTTGGCCATTTGGAGCAAGTTCGTTGTAGGTGTTAATGAATAAAGTTGTTGTTTGTGGTGAAGCAGCCGCAGGAGCGCAACGACAGTAAAAGCTGAAAAAATAAGCACACAAATGGGTGTGAGTAGATGGAGATTCATGTAAAAGCGCACACAATGATAAACGCCATTCGTGCTGCTCCATCTCACACATACACATACACACACAGACCCATACAATCAAAGCTGTCTGAGCAAGGTGTCAACTGAAGGCAGCAGCCCTAACAAAGCGGACAACAGTTGCAGGGGAAATTTTAAAAAGAACAGGATCATTTCACATTTTGTCATACTGATAGCAACTATCATTTTATCTTTATACCCATAAAATGGGTAAGTACGGGTTTAATAACTTTGGGCAAATGTATGGAACAGGCAGAACAGCGCGTAGCTAGATCAGGGCAACCAAGTAAGTCGATCTTTGTCAGTCCACAATTCAGACAAAATGAATAACTTGATCAATATAAAAGGAGTATAGCTAAATTTCATCTTCAATGGTTGGTAAAGATGATATTTACCTAGTAATTCAGTAAGTTTATGTTAAGAAAGTTATAGTAAAGTACATATCGCTCGTTTACCAGAAGAGTGTCATAACTCAAAAAACGCGATTTTTGAGTTAATGATGCAGTAATGTAAGTTGGATATTAATCTATCTTGTGTCAAAATTTCATTATCCTATCTTTAATACACACAGCGAGAGAAGAGAATATGTCGCTCCACCTTGTAAGGAGATACACGGCGCTTGAAAACTTTAAACGCGTTTATCTCGAAACGCACTTTTTTGAGTTATGACACTCTTCTGGTAAACGAGCGATATGCATAGAGAATAGTACAGGATATTTACAGTCGGATGCGTCCAACTTAACCGGCATGGGCGCAGCGCGAGCATTGTTTTATTTATTAAATTAATTTCTATAATTTATTTTTAATGTCATATGTTCATATGTCATATGCTTTACTGTTTTTATTAAGAAAGCTTGAACATATAACATGTGTGAGAAACACAAAAAATATACAAATAATACAATGGCGAAAATTGGAGTGAGAATGTTAAGCTAAATAAAATAAAGCTAAAAAACAAAATGGGCAAAATATGCCAAGCAATTTAAACGCCATTTTGTGTAAGGCCTACGTGCTCTCATTGTTGTTGTTGCTCTCTTGTCTAGCTGTCTGCCTGCCTCTTGGCAGTTATCTCTGTTCTGTTTGTATGTATGTGTTTGTATTTTTGTATGCATGGCGCGCTTTTAATAAACGGAGGCTGTGTAAAGCCCAAACAAGGATAATACGCCCACGGCCCCGCTCTCTTTCTCACTGCGCTCTTACAGTCAGACTGTCTGTCTCGCTCTTTCTCTCCCTCTCTCTTTGCGCTGTTATTGCTGTTGCTGTTGTTGGCTTTGGATTTCATTTTGCTGGGAAAGCTTTTGTTGTTGTTTTCGAATTTTCATTATACTCTGCTCTCTTGTTGATGATTGTTGTTGCGTTGTGTTTGTGTTTGCTTTATTAAAACGAGTGGCGCAATTTTAAAGCAATTATATCTGGTTTTTGCTCTGCTGCATTTGCTCCTACTCCAAATCAGCAGCAACAGCAACAACAAAAGCAACAACAAAGGCAAACAATGCATGAAGTGTTTTTAATTGCGTGTTTAATTGTTTTTAATTGTCGCATAAAAAGTTCGTTCAAGTTTCGTTTAATGAGCTAAACACGATGCCAGAACTACTATTTGCATATTTCTTGTCCATTCACTCCGCTGATACCCTCCGTTTATTCCTGGCCCCTCTATATATCTTTATTTCTCCCCCTCTTTCTCTTTTTATGTCGGACTTTCTCTCCAAACTTGGTCCATTAATATGGCTTACCCAAAGCTTTTCGATGTAATATTCCCACATACCAAATGGTTTTTCTAAAATATAGCAAAACAATGTAAACAATGTAATTCTCAATATCAATCAAATAATGTTTATCCCCAAAGTTCAAGCTGAGCCGCAAAAAAGTATCAAAAATTAAAACAGAATTAATTGATTTATGTGAAAAAAAAACTTAAATTTTGTGGAATACGTTATATATATATACATTTATATAAAAAAAGATTTATTTATCAATGTCAAATCAATATCAAATTTATTTATAGAATAATTGTCATTGCTTTGGAAAAACTTTCAGTTTCAAAATTGTCAAGTTATTGGAAAAATAATATGTACAACTTTTCATATACTAAGCTCAAACCCAATGTGTTCACGTTACAAATACTTCACGATAATCAACATTTAAGTATATACATTGTGTCCACGAAAACGGAAAAATGAAAAATTAATGAGTATATTTCGAAAAGACCTAGAGCGGTGAATATCAGAATGTAGAAGATGTATACGGCACACAGATCAAGTTAATTTCAAATGTTAAATAACTCGCCCCATTTATGGCCTAGCCGATAAATACCAAATAAACATTAATATTAAAATATGGTATACTACAATATTTTAAACTATATGTAACAATATTATTATTATTCGAAACTTATGCTCTTTGTAGACCTTGTAGTACTTTGATAAATTAAAACATATGGACGGGGCAGATCAGATGGACGGAAGGCTACAGTCCGACATAACCGACAGTAGGAGACCCTTTACTTCGAGTATATGTACATACAAACACAATCAGAAGCACACACACTAAGTTACGCGCGTATGCATGGCACACAACCACCCCTCTGCCTAGTGCGTCAAATTCTATGTCGAATATGTTCGCTGTTTCTTATCCGATCAAAATTCGATCAAAATTCACAGCGTCGATAGAGAATGCCATAAGCTAGTTACATAACAAATTACAAATCAATAGCTTGCAAACTGTGGCTACAGTAGCTTTTTGCGATTTGTTTGGGAAGGGGGGAGGTATCGAAAATCTAAAACAAACTCGTGCTGCTTACCGAATAGGGGAACCTAAGTCCCAAATATGGTGTCTCTAGCTCTTATAGTTGCTGAGATCTAGGTGTTCATGCAGACGGACAAACAGACAGACAGACAGACGGACATGGCTATATCGACTCGGCTTGTCGTCCTGATCAAGAATATATATACTTTGTGGGGTCTTCCACGCCTCCTTCTGCCTGTTACATACATTTCCTCTTTGCACTAAGTTAATAGACCCTTTTTACTTTTTTTAAGTAAAGGGTCTAAAAAGGGTTTGTATAAGAGGGCAAATGTGAGTAACACTCAGAAGGATGCGTGGCAGACTTTACCAAGCTTACGACAAACTAAATCGATATATTGTCGAAGACAAATAACAATCATATCAAAAGAGGTTATTTATATTGGACACTATATAGCATCATCTATTTTTATATACCACAGATGTTATTTAAGAAGTAATTCCACGCTCACACTCTATTATCACGTATTAGGTATGCTTCAAAATATAGTATATACTTTATTAGGTCTGCCACGCCTCCTTCGGACTGTTACATAGATTCTGCCTAAGTCATTAAACCTGTTTTTTCCATTTTTCAATAGGTACAGGGTAAAAAAGATTTGGGGACTTATTTCATCATTTAAATTGGGGTATTATTTTTTGATAATGACTTATGTCATTTTAGCTTTTGGGGACCTATTTTATAAATAAAATTGGGGTATTATATCATTTTGAAATAACACCTCAAATTTTGGGTTTAAAACAAAAAGTAATTAGAAATGTTGCTGTATGATTTACAGTTACTTTTAGCATATTTAGCAGAGTTGACTTTATTACACTGTAAATATGATTACAAATTAAATGAAATGAAAAACTAAATGTTTAAAAACTGAAATGGTAAATAATATATAGGTCTATCACTTAGCTTGTTGGATTTAAAATGTGCAATTTATAAATTCTTTTGAATATATCTAACAAAATAAATGTTATATTAATTTCTTGTGCACATATTTGTCTTTGGTTTAGTTTAATTAACTTAGATTCATTTAACTGAAAGAAACGGATGAAATATAAATTAAATCCCCACACACACACTAATAAAAATATATCAAAACTCAAAATTTAAAAGTTAATGAGCTTGAAATTTGTGCACAATTGAAATACAAATCATTTGTTGTTCAAGAAAAGAGAAACAACAAGCGAATAGACAAATTTCTTTTGCACACTCATTGAAAGGTAATTAAAATGTTTGGTTCGATATCGGCCAATATCGACGCCATATTGGAAACTATTGAATGACGCACCAACAGAGTGTTCCATACATAATGATCTGTTTCTTTTTTTTCAGATTATTTCCATTTTTTGTATAATTTTCAAGATGATGCAGCATTTATGTTTGAAAACATGATTGGCTGGAACCACAGATTTGTTGGGTTTTGAAGTGGCCGACGGGTCAGCCACAACTTCATTAGAGTTTCAGCTGTAATGAGTGAGGCCTTTAACCCTAGAACGCCTGCCTGCCACTTGACCTACGGCGCCCTTACGCCCGCGCTCCCTCATATAAATCAAAATTCAATCAGAATACGTTCGGGATCTGCTAACTGCCTGGCTGGTGTTTGTTTTATTACATTGACAAACAAACTCACTCACACGCCTGAGAGCATATTTATATATACATGAGTTTGTGTGTGTTGACACGTGTCAAAACTTCCGCTGGTAATCGCACGGAAATACTTCTAGCCACTTCGTGCAGGGCAAACCAATGCCCAAAATCGAAACTGGGGTAAAATCACAAAAATCAGCACAATTCCCATTCAGCAGCCGTTCCCTGTTGGGCTGGGTGTGTGTGTAAATATTTTGTATTTTGGAGCACTCGCCATGCTACATTTAACTTTTGATTTAGATTATGCAAAAGCGTTGAGTTGTTCTGCGCAAGTTATTTATGAGTCTGGATCACAGTATATAATTCTCCCGAATAAAACAGTACGAGTACGTGTCAGTGTGTTTCTTTCACTCGAAGCATTTGTTCTCATTCGATATTTGTTGTGATAAGAGTCTCTTTTGAAGGTGTAAACAGCAATGAGCTGGTGACAAGCACCATCGATTCAAGCTTAAATAACATTAAAATTGATCACGTTAGAACAGATGATCTGCGATTCTTCGTTTTGATTTTGAGAATCCATTAAAATTCTGAATATATTCAGACTCAATTAGGTTTGTTTTACAAAAACAAAACATTTTAAATTTGATATTAAAAATATAAAAAAAACACTAATATGAATGTAATTAATTTTATAAGAATAAAATGGTTTAATATGATTGTGCAATTCTTGATAAGTAAATCATCAAAACTAAATTTGAGATACAAAAATAATACTTTTTCCCTAAATAAATTCAGATATTATATATTGCAATCAAATTGAAAACTTTTCATTCAGGAGATTTTTAAAATAAACGAAAATTTGCATCAAATTTGATATTGCTGTAAAACATAACGATATTTTACCTTTTCAACAGAAATGTAGTTTTTCAATAGACGATGTAAGACCATTCTTAGGATTAAATTCTAAAGTCAAACATACAAAACTAGACTACGAAGATTCGGATCCCTTTGGCTAAACCGTTGAAAAGTCGAAGTCAAGCCCCTCGGGTTTAGGGCATAGAAGAAATAAATATTGTGGAAGGCGAACAAGTAACTTTTGTAGGATTTGCTAGAATATGCTTAGGCTGATCATATAGGTGGTGGGAGTGCAGGATCATAAAAGACTTAGAAGCAGGTAAAACAGGGCGTACGCCTGTCTGGTATTTTTCTTTAGACTGGCAAGGGGTAAGCCCTGCAAAACCCGCATCAAGTAAACCGGGAAGTGGAATTCCGACCGTAAATGTGAATGCAAATGTGGATATTTTGTTGCTGCTGGCTGGCACTTACCGGTGTGGGTTCGCTTGTGGATTTTGAGGTTCTCGCTGCGGGCAAAGACCTTGCCACAGCCGGGATGAGGGCAAGCGAACGGCTTCTCGCCGGTGTGGACGCGTATGTGATTGACCAGCTTGTACTTGGCCTTAAACGGCCGACCGTTGCGCGAGCAGCCAATCCAGAAGCAGGCGTGTGTGGTGCACTCCGGTCCACCTACGTGCTCCACGGTGAGATGCGTGACAATCTCGTGCATGGAGTGAAAGACCTTGTTGCAGGTCTTACGGCCGGACTGCGCTTGCTGCACCAAGCCCGGCTGATCCGGATCGATCCAGAGGCACTGCATCTCCTGCTTAACGCCAGAGGCCGCTGTGGTAGGCTGATGTCGCATATAACGCAGGAAGGCGCCAGCTCCCGCCGGATGCATCGCGGACATGGCATGATGCGAGTGGTGGGCGTGGTGGGCATGTGCAGCTGCCGCATGATGATGTGCCGCGTGCACAGCCGACGGGAAATTGCTGTGATGCGGATGGTGTTGAGCATACGGATGCGTTGCATAATCCGCCATGCGCATCTGGTGCTGATGATGGTGGTGATGACTGTGAAATGGATGCTGCCCAAAGCTGCCACTTAGCTCCGCAGCAGCCGCCTGGGCCGGGAAGCTAGAGAAGAGCATGGAGTCGGCTGCACTGGCAGTTGCTGGCGTCGAGGCCGCAGCCGCTGCGGCAGCAGCACCAGCATAGTCCGAGGCATCGCTGCGTCTACCGATCAGAAAGTCTCGGGAGGCATAGCTATTGAAATGGCCGTAGCTGGAGTTTTGATAGGCCGCAGCAGCCAGCGAGGTGGAGTCCGCGGTGCCCTCCAGTTGCTGTTGCTGGTGTTGCTGCTGCTGCTGTTGCTGCTGCTGCTGCTGTTGCTGCTGATGCTGCTGTTGCTGCTGTTGCTGCTGTTGCATGTCGTGTTGCTGATTGTTGTTGCTGTTGCTGTTGCTGGCCGTCGTATTTGGCGACATTCTCAACCCATAGCTGGCCAAATGATGCTGTGCCGGCTCGATAAACGCGTTCATCATCATTTCGAATCGCAAAAAGTTTTCCAACCCAAGCTTATGTCTACTGGAAAAACGAAAGCCACAAAACTGGAGCTTAAGCGCCCATCACAACACCAAGCACCGCACTAAGCAACTACCAACGACAATAATTTTGTTGTATTCAATTTATATTTGTTTCAATTTTTGCCTTCAAACTTTTGTTTTGCACAAAACGCGCGAACGTTTGCAATTTATATACTTGTTTGTTGGTTTCTCTTGTTGTTGTTGTTGTTGTTGTTGCTTTTCAAAACTCGCGCTTCAGCTGACGCGAACACACACCGGGGAGCGTCTAAACGTCACAAGATTCGCAGCAGGACTGAAGTGTAACGCAGTGCTCAGAGTTCCATCGCGAACTGATTTTCCCTTAGTGTGTGCGCGCACATTGGGCTGGGCCAAAACCAGTATGCTCTCTCACACACACACAGGGGCACACGCACACCCTGAAGCACACTCGCATTCGTAAATTCAACCACCAATCGTAGGCGTGTCTAAGCGGCGCAGTGTATCCGAGAGAGTGAGAGCGTATTAACATAGAGTGGTGAGTTCGCTTAACAGCGGCAGGTTGGTTACCAGCTCACAGTGTTGCTGCGTTGTTAAAGCCTACTCAACTGAAATTTCCAATTGCACTTTCATATAGGATTTGGTTATACCGTGTACTACTTATAAAAAAAACATTCAAACGCGAGTATCAAGTGGGAATATATATAAAGCCAGAAAAAGCAGTTGCAGTGCCAAATATTCATGTCGATATATTCATTTGTATACTATGATATAAGTTGCCACAGACAATAACAGTAAGCCATAAAGAAACTACATATATTATAATGTATATTATAAAATTACAATTAAACAAAATATTATCAATAAAATAATTTATGCTTGCATACAATTTTTTTAATTTCAAAAAGTTGTAAGTCCCAAGCTTCTTTAGATCTCTGTTAAATAACAGCACACATACCTATATTTCTGCAAACTCGTGCTCTCTGTAATTACCCAGAGCGCAAGCAACCTCTCATACCACTGCTGTGGTGAATATCGCTTGATCAGCGTCAAGAGTGAGTGCGAGTGTGAAGCACATACAAAATGGCTACTCCCTATGTGCTGTTGCCTGTGTTAGAGCAGCGCCAGTAGATGTGCCACATCAGCAGCAATCCAATTGGAATCTCGGTAGCATATTGCCTTTGCAGTCAAGCACAACAACAAAAGCAAACTGGTTTGAGCTTCAAATGAACACCCACTGTGCATGTGGGTGCAGAGGGGACGGTTCGCGCGTGGGGGTGGGAGAACAAGACATGCGCCCAACGTGTGCTGTCTGTGATTGGTTTGAGCTGCATTAACCAATAGAAGGCTCAGTTGTATGCAATTCCCAAGGAAGCATTCCACTAATTGCTATATATCATACTCATTTATCACATGTTTTGCTTTAGCCTACAGTCAGCCATTTTGTTGTTATTGCCTTGTCTCTATGTTTGGCATTTGTTTAGCATCTCTGGCGCCATGTCAGAGAATAATTTTGGCATTAGCAGTGTTTATTTTATTGATTTTAATGATTTTAGCCACATTTTGGGTGCCGAACATTTGTTTATTTGATTGGAAATGAAAAACGTTTTTCGCCGTTGCGTAATGAAGACATAAATTTTCATTAGACTCGATCTGTTTGAGCTGTTTTGTTGCTTAATTTATGGAAATTTAAATAAGCCGAAATCTATAATCATGACCATACAATTTTTGGTGTCAATTGATGGTGCACAGTTTTCGCTCAAATAGTTCCTCTAATTGGATTTCGATAATGATGCCCATTGTTAGCGACCACTTAATTAATTTGCTGCTGATTTTCTAGTCTGAGTTTCTCTGAAGGCCGTTTTGCGGTTGAACCTTGATAAAACTATAAATATGTTATGAAAAACTATTTTGCCAAAAACTATGTGAGTTGATTACGTATAGTCGGACTGCGATCTTCTTTTCCACACAGAATTGAGCTTTGCTGTAAATTTTTCTTCTTTTATGGCAATTAAAAGTCGCACAAATTGTGACATTAAACGTCATTGGCTAATACCCATCAAACTTGCCATACGATACGGCTATTAAAATGTCAAAACAAACAGCCGCTGAGCCGCGTTGCCCATTTTGAGTCAGACATTACAAAAAAATTTAAAACTGTTCGGTCAAACACCGATGATTAAATACTCTTTCACAGTATAGACGGACTCTTGTTAAGGATTATTTCTAGGTTGCCCAACAACGCTATACCATCACGATTCCAGTTTAATGTAGAACTTGGCAATGTCAAGCAGTAGCGAACCTTCTCCCATCTGTCAGAGGGTATGTCCTGAAAATATACTGCTCTAAGCCAGTAGCCATAAAATACAAAACGAAAAGAGGCAAACAAAAAATGAACTACATAGTTGGAGCCCAACCCGTGGCGCATCAAGCGGCAGTTGTCATTTCAAATGAAGCCATTGCACCACATCAACTAAGCACACTCATGGATGATGGGGGAGGGGATGCGGTGGTGAGGGGCACGGCTTTCGCCACATGACATGAGTAGTTGGCTGATGGAGCAAAGCTATGGGCCAAGTAGTAGTAGATTTGTGGCACATGGAGAACGGGGCGTATAAATAATGCAGTCGGCAAAGCCACTTGAAAATTGAAAACTGCAATAAACTTGCCATAGAATCTTAATATTATGCTTCTTCTTCTCGTCAGAAAGCAGCAATAACAACAACATTGCAATGGCAGCAACAAATTAGAAATGTGAAAATCTAAATAAACATGCGGAAAGAAGACGAGGCAAAGATGGCTCAGCAGGGCCACCCGATAGAAATGGAAACAAATGGAAATATTCTAGCATATCTACTATGAATCCAACGTTACGTATATTCTGTGAGAATCGCATAGAAAGGTCATGCGAAATGAATTTGGCCACAATACACAAACTGTTGGGCGTGTCACGCATGTGGACACGAGTCAATTCTACACCGGGGCAAGCAAATCGACCTGGGAACGACTTTTAGCACATGCCGCGATCACCAGCGGTGCACGGGTTTTGCGCCTGGGGTTTTTTGGACTCAAGTGTTGCTCACTCTATGTCTCTCGAACCCGTTGCACGGTGTATGGCATACGGCACGCCGGAAGATGGGCAGTGGGAGTGAAGTGTGTGCTAGCGTGGGAGCATTACTTTTACTTGCGTTTTCAAGTAAAAGTTAATGGTAAACTTAACGTGTTTAACATGAAAATGTTATAAAAAAAATGGGCACAGAGTATAAAAGAAAGAGAGTATATAAAAAAGATTAAAAATGAAATTAAAAGTGGGTTTACAGTAGCAGACTCTGTTCTTGCTTACCCTTAGCGCATGCATACCAGTTACTCCCTACTACCGATTTGTCTGTTACATATCTTCGCCGTTTCATATCCTATCGCAATGCAAAACAAAGACTGCAGTGGCTAGCGAAGGAAAGGCCGAGCTACATCAAATTTAAAATAAAACTGATCTAACTACTGCATATGAGAACCTACATGCCATATCGACTTGTCCTGATCTTTCTGATGCAGAATATAAATATATTCTAAATATAATCGCGTTACATTAAATTTTTCAAGAAGTCGCAAAGTTTAATGGTATATAAAATTTGATTCCCAAATAAAAAGAATCGATTAATTAAATCAAAATCGAATCGAAACACAGTTCTAGTACAGAGTATAAAAAAATACCCATTTCATAATTGTTAATCTTTGATGTACCCATTTTTAAATGAAACGATTGAAATTATTCTTCAAAAATTGAATATTCTATGTTTTAAAGAACATCAAAAGTCCAAAGACCACATTTAATTTGTTGATTCTACAGTGGTATAACAGATATACTACTTTGCTATAATGATTCAGCAAGAATAGCACACCAGATTTCTTATATATTAAGTAAATCATAAGTAAATATGAGCTGGCATTACTTTCGATTATCTATAATAATTTAAAATTGTTAAAATAAATTCTACTTTATACATTGATATTGCACACTAAAGAGGTAAATTACCAAGCTATAGTAAGAATTTCATTCACATTGCTGTTCGAAGCTCACGCCCTGTTTGGGTATAGTACATATTTATTGCACAACTGGCAACAGGTAAAATTGTGCAAATAATTTGCAAAACCCACAAGAGTCAAATAAAATGAAATGGCCAATGACATAAGCAGGATCATAAATGGGCGTGATACTCAACTATCGTGGGTGGATATTCAGCTTATAAAGTCAATTTTTTTATGGCCATCAATTTGGGAAATGGCAACAGGAACCAACCAGTGACATCTACAGAATATTTGGCAAGGAACGGAAAACCATTTGAAAAAAGTTATGCGGATCATAAATATTTTAACAGCATTTTTCCTGGATATTGTAATTGTTTGTCTTTTCAGGCGAATCGGTAAAAAGTATACGAGAATGAGAGAATAAGATACTGACAAGGTCGTGTTAACCATAAATATTTACATGCCATAAAAATCAAGGTGAAGCCCTGAGCCCATGGTACAAAACATCCTTTTCCGCAGTGCATTTTCCATTGAACACGCCTTGGACCTTGAAAACTTTTATGATATCATCCTGGCACTCAGGTAGCAACTAATACTGATATTGATGCAGAAAACTCCTGGAAAGTCAAGACGTTTAGGCCAAGTCAGTCAACGTGGCAAACAGTGCGAAGATTGTGTGATTTATGATCTGTTAGCTCCTTGCAAGTTTCCCTAGTGTTCATTTCATCTGAACTGTATCCTGTATCTGGTATCTTTGTATCATTATATATGACTGTAACTGTGACTGTGGCATTTAGGTTCAGCATTTCCAATTCGGCTTGTAAATTTTGTTAGTGTGACGTTCGGTCAAGTCAAGTTGTTTCTGTGGGCGTTCGAAATGCAAAAAAAAATGAATTTTATCTACTTGCCTCAGGTAGGTACCAATGCATAGGCGTTGCAATAGAATAACTAAACTAGCCTTTAACTCTTTTGTTGGGACAATTATGTTGACCACTATGGGTTAAATGTAAAAATCCGCCGTTCCAAAGCGCACAATTTTAACTGACAATTATTTATATTTATACCCTGTACCCATTGAAAAATGGAAAAAACAGGGTTAATAACTTTGTGCCAGTGTTTTTTCTCTGGGGTTATAATTCTAGTAAAAAATTTCAAGGAAATAAAAAAACAACGAAATTTTGCCATTTGCAAAACAAGGCGATAATAAAAATGTAAAGAATAAAAATCTTAATAAGGAAAAGTTTTGCTGGAAAAATGTCAGTTGAAAATTCTTGTGCTAGTACCAAGATACTTTATTAGACCCTTTACTTTAAAAATGTCAAAGGGTCTATTAATTTAATGCAAATGAGAGATGTATGTAACATCCACAAGGAAGCTTGGTAGACCCCACAAAGTATATATATTTTGACTCAGAACGACGAGCTGAGTTAATTTAGCCATGTTCGTCTGTCCGGCTGTCCATATGAACACCTAGATCTCAGCAACTATAAGAGCTAGAGATACCACCTTTCTTGATTTAGGTTGTCAGCTAATGCAAACAGATCAAGTTTGTTTTAAACTTTTGATATCTCGCCTCCTTCATCCGCGAACCATCAACAAAATCTACACGTACTTCAAAAATCTCGAAAACTATAAACGCCACAGCAGCCACAATAATAATGCTACAGACTATGGCATTTCCCACCGATGCTTCAAATTAAATTATGATTTGAAATATAAATAGCGAAGATATGCAAGAGACAATTTTTTCAAAATACGTATATGTGCTACTGGACCCACAATAATAAAGCTACAAACTTGCAATTTAGCATGTACGTAGAATTATCCGTCGATGTTGTGAAAGCATTACAAACGGACAAGAAACAGCCAAGTTATATAAAAGACAATTTTTTTATAAATGTATGTAAGTGCCACTACAGGCACAGTTTGAAAGCTACAGACTTGGGATTTTGCAGCCTACGGCATTATCCATCAATGCTGTTAATTACATTGCCAACGAAAAAGAAACAGCGAAGATAGCGCAGACAGAGAAGCCGCCTAGATCTTGCAAACTATAAGAGCAAGAAATACCATTTATTGATATTTATGTTCTCCTATGCAACCATCAGATCAAGTTAGTTTGGGGTTTTTGATAACTCCTCTCATTCCTCCGCTAACCGAAAAACCAATTGAGCAACAGTTTGCAGTTTTAAAGCTTGAGTTTTAAAGCTAAAGATTTGGGATGTGGCATGTAAGTAGTCTATGACAATTCCCATCGATGCTGTGAATTACATTACGATCGGATAAGAAACAGCGGTGAAAACACAAAGTACAGGGTCTCCTACAGTCGGTTACGTCCGACTGTAGCTCCGTCCTTACTGGTTTAATTTGTCTAATCAAAATATGATTTATTCTGATTGGGAAAAATCTGACTTTAAAGCAATAGACTTTAGATAAACCAACAATTTGTGGTTAAACACTCTTTCATGTATTTGACAACTAAGGAGATTTTACAAAGAATTCAAGCATATACATATGTAATCAAATTGCGAGGGGAATCTGTTGTTTGTGTGCGAAATAAACTTAACATAATCAAAAAACAATAATAATTATCAATCACAAAAATAAAGATAAACATCAGTTTGTACCATAAGCTACCTGAGTAAAAGGTATTATTTGAAATATGTAAAATATACATACTATATTCTTATTTTCTTATATTTTAAAAATAGTTTACTTAAATTTAAGTGCTTTATTATAAAGATCCGCGACATTATTTCCGTTGTTTTTTTTTTTTGGTGCTGCTTGTTGGAAGAGAGCAATCATCGATAAGAAACGAACTTTGAATCCAATTGTAAATTTAATATTTTTTAATATAATATTAATTAAAAGTAAACATACATATATATCTATGTTTATATTTCGTACGAGCTAAATTTCTATACAAAGCTTTTGAATTTATGTGCAAGGTCGTCATTGCAAATAGGGTTTTTCCCTTTTTTTGAGTTGCTGTTTAATTAATCGTTAATTATGTTTATGCAACAAGAGCTCTAGCCCCGCCTCCACCCATGCGCCTTGTGAAAGGGAGAAGCGGGCCAGGAGCAGCACCAATGCGCGCCCGTTATCAGCCTGTTCCACCCAATACTCATGCTGTGTCTAGTACATGTACACAGAAGCGTTAATTAAATTTCTGCATGGCTTGGACTTGGACTTTTGGGTACGGGTTGGAGTAGGGGTGCGGGAAAAAATGCAGCAAACGAGCAAGTAAATAAATACTCATATAATTTATGGTTTTAATTTTTATGGCTACAACTTTGGGGCCATCATCATCAACAGCAGCAGCAGAGTCGGTGAAAGAGAAATATAGAGTGAGAGAGTAAGTCAGACAATTTAGTAGTTTGGCGAAGCATGGATGGAAATTTAATAACTTTGTTTATGCGCATACTAAATCATAACTAATGAGCGCGACTTTTGCAAATGGGAATGGCAATGGGAACGGGCTCAGAATAGGGACAGCAAAATATCCCAACTGATGCAGCTGTTGTTTCTTTTTTAAAATTGACCCTAACAGCAACCGAAATTATTTGATTTTCGTCAATCTGTCATCCCGAATGAAGTAATGTACAAGCCACTAATTTGAGCTGAACACCCACAAGGACATGGAAATAGACATGGACATGACCAGGGTAGGCAACAGACAACAGCAACCTATATAAATGACACATATCTCTTCTAACATTTGACTGAAAATGTTGAGTACCCAAAGCGACCACCAGCTGATGTGCCCTAAAAGCAAATTGCAATCGCGCCACGGGCGTACAACAACCAGGAAGCCCCTGCTAACAAACAACAAAGCAGAATAAGAAAGTGAAAAAATTGTACGTAAAACCCAATGGAAATTTTTTGAAATGCTTTATGAATTTTGCCGTTTATTTCAATACCTCAAACTTTGACATTTCACAAAACTGACAACGATATGAAGGTCAGTCTGAAGATGCTAATTATACCCTGTTGAAAGTTGGTTTCAAACGCATATAGAACATGCCCAACGCTTAAAAAAATATTATTTAACGGGGGCTTTGAACTTATTAAATATAATCAAATAGTTTTTATTTTGTTGTTGGCACGAAGTTGATGCTAAGCCAATATTACAACTACAGAATATTAAATCCAAAAGTAATTACATCTTATTATACAGTCTCATATACTCCAATAAAAAAAAACCCTTTCGAAATGAATCAAAAATCAAAATCACAAACCTTTAATTTCGTACATAAAACTGTAAATTTTATAAATTTTACAAGAAAAGTCATGACTTGATAAATTTAAAATATTCTTTATAGTAGCGCACTGAACTTCTTTTAAGCATTCATTTCATGTAAGGACTCTTCAGTGCAATTGAAAAATATGCATAGAATACATTATATTAAAAAATCTGGCATTTGACAGCAACTTATGAGCTTCAATATGATATCTTTACATATTTAAATCCTCATTTTTTTCCATGGGTTTTATTTCGAAGCGCCAAACTTTGAGGCTGTCTCTAGTTTCATATCGACTATCATATCATACAATCTCAAATCTCAATGATTGTCCATGTGTCGGCAGCAGAGACAAAGTTATCGCCTGAGAGGCATCTAGAACCAAACAAACAACAAAAAGAAAAATATATACTATAAAATTATGCTGGAAATTTTTTGGGTACAACCCACAGAAAAATACGATAAAATATCATAGGGAAAATGTCACAAAAATGTAAGAAAAAATACAAAATTTACATATTTATTTAAAAAGAGAGAAGTCCAAACTATATGATAAATGTTATGCTCGATTAATAATTGTTAACTAAGCCAGTCGATAAAGATCCAGGCATACAAAATATTTGTATACCCTTTACTATAAAAAGGTTAAAAAGGTCTATTAAGTTTAGGCAAAAAGGAAATTTGAGTAATAGAACTGGGCTTTAATTCGATTACGATTCGAATTAAGCGATTCTTCTTTTCGACGATTAAATTTAAATATATAAAGAATATATCTATATTCTTCATCAGGGATACCAGTACAAGTCGATATAGCCATATTCGCCGGTATGTCTATCCGAACTCCTACCATTATTGGTATGTGGGTTCTCATATGCAGTAGTTAGATCAATTTTATTTTACATTTTTTATACCTCCTCCCCCCATTCCTCCGCTAGCCTCAGCAGTCAAAATTTATTTTGTATTGAGATAGAATATAAAACTGCGAAATCGGTACAATCTGTACAGTAGAAGGTCAGCTACTCTCTGTTACGTCCGACTGTATCCTTCCAGCCGACGGATCTGCTCCGTCCTTACTTGTTTTTGTTTGCTATATCAAACAAATTGAATTTAATTTTGAAAGTACTTATTTTGTATGCATATATTTTTAAGTTTTTCTTTCAGACTAACTGCAAATTCAAATTGCCGTTCTTATTTCGATTAATCGATTAAATCGATTTTTTAACGTGGTTCGATCAAAAAGATCGCTCAAAAAATCCAGCTCTAGTGTGTAGCACCCTGAAAGAGGCGTGGAGACCCACCAAACTGGATCAAGACGAACTATATAGTAAGCAGATCAAGTTTGCTTTAGATTGCTCTACGATCTGCTGAAAAACAGTGAAGATATGCCACAGAAAATTTTCGGCAGGGGGTTTTGTGCCACACATAAGCGCTTCGTCTTATTTTATCTCTGATTGTTTTTGTAAGTACGATATGTACTTACCAGAAGAGTTTCAACTCAAAATATATGGACGGGGTAGATCAGTGAAACGGAGGCTACAGTCGGACGTAACCGACTGTAGCAGACCCTTTACTTTACTACTACTACTACTATATGTACATACAAACACAATCAGAGGCACACACACTAAGCTATCCGCGTATGCAAGGCACATTACCCCCCCTAAGTACCGAATATGGTGTATCTAGCTCTTATAGTTGCTGAGATCTAGGTGTTCATACAGACGGACGGACAGACAGACAGACGGACAGACGGACAAACAGACAGACAGACAGACAGACAGACAGACAGACAGACAGACAGACAGACAGACAGACAGACGGACAGACGGTGTCTGATCAAGAAAATATATACTTTGTGGGGTCTGCCACGCCTCCTTCTGGGTGTTACACACATTTCTTCCTTGCACTAAGTTAATAGACCCTTTTTACTTTTTTAAAGTAAAGGGTCTAAAAAGTGCGTTTCGAGATAAACGCGTTGAAAGTTTTCAAGCGCTATGTATATCCATACAAAGCGGGGCGACATATTCTTTTCTCACGCTGTGCGTATTGAAGATAGGATAATGAAATTTTGACACAAGATAGATTAATAACCAACGAACATTACTGCATATGACACTCTTCTGGTAAAGGAGCGATATACACAAAGTAAAGGGTCTCGTACTGTCGGATACGTTCGATTTTAGCTTTCCGTTCGACTGATCTGTCCTGACCATACATTTTTATACCCTGTGCCGATTTGAAAAATGGGAAAAACAGGGTTAATAACTTTGTCAGAATGTATGTAACAGGCAGAAGGAGGCGTGGCAGACCCCACAAAGTATATATATTCTTGATCAGGGAGACAAGCTGAGTCGATTTAGCGATGTCCGTCTGTCTGTCCGTCCGTCTGTCTGTCTGTCTGTCTGTCTGTATGAACGCGTCGATCTCAGCAACTACAAAAGCTAGAGATTCCGTTTTGGTTGCTATAGATAGGTAGTTATCGTACGCAGATTAAGTTTGTTTCGAAAATCGGATGCCACGCCCCCTTTACGCCCAAAAATCAATAAAACCCAAACAACCTCGTGTTTTTTAACATAAAAAGTTCAATAACAAGCGTAATATTAAACATAGAAAGTTGTTATTCGAAATATATATACTCTCTACTATTATATTTAACTGTCCGAAAAAGCGCAATGAAATTGGTTAATAAACACAGGAGATATAAGCTACACAATAGTTGAACTTAAAATTTCAAAAACAAGCGTAATATTGAACATAGAATGTTGTTATTTGGTATAAATACTCTCTTCTATTATATTTAACTATCCTGAAAAGCGCATTGAAATCGGTTAATAAACAAAGTAGATATAAGCTACGCAATTGGCAGCGCAGCCCAGCAGCGCAGCAGCAGCAGCAGCAGCGCAGCGCAGCTGACGCACGTATAAAGGGAAGAAGAGGAAGTACTGCTGACACGCTTAGTGTGACATTTTTATAAAATTGTATATTTTTTTTTATTGTATTTAACTATCTCGACAAGCGCATTGAAATCGGTTAATAAACATAAAATATAAATAAATTAAATTATATGTAAAATATTTAAATACATTTTATACTGTATTTGCGAGCGCGCTTTGGCACAGGGTATAAGACAGTCGGGCCCGTCCGACTGATCTGCTCCGCCCATTCTGGTTATACCCTGTGCCCATTTGAAAAATGGGAAAACAGGGTTAATAACTTTGTGCGAATGTATGTAACAGGCAGAAGGAGGCGTGGCAGACCCCACAAAGTATATATATTCTTGATCAGGATGACGAGCTGAGTCGATATAGCCATGTCCGTCTGTCTGTCCGTCTGTCCGTCCGTCCGTCTGTTTGAACGCGTCGATCTCAGCAACTATTAGAGCTAGAAAAGTCATTTCTGGAAGGTGTATACCATACGCAGATCAAGTTTGCTTCAAATCTTGGATGCCACTCCCCTTCCGCCCACAACGAGCATATAAAGAATTCATTCGCCAATTTAAGAGACACAAAGCGAGTTATATAAATTCTGTTATCAGTTTTTTGTAGGTCTACATCAGGCGCAGATAGGGCTTTTTTCAAATTTTGGATGCCACGCCCCTTTTACGCACTAATTTATAAAAACTGAATAACAAGCGTAATATTGAACATAGAACGTTGTTATTAGGTATATATATTCTCTTCTATTATATTAAATTTTCCTGGGAAGCGCATTAAAATCGATCAATAAACACAGGAGTTATAGGCGACACAATATTGCAGGCGTTGCCTCGCTCGCCCACTAGCAGCGCGGCCAATTAAGCGGCACATATAGGAAACGTGGCAGAGACAGCATTGCTGCTACGCTGCATATGACAGTTTTATAATATTTTGTTTTTAATATATTTAACTATCTTGAAAAGCGCATTTAAATCGTTTAATAAACAAAATATAAATAAATTAAAAAATGTTAAATTAAATTATATACTGTATTTGCGAGCGCGCAGCTCGAGCTTTGGCACAGGGTATAAGACAGTCGGGCCCGTCCGACTGATCTGCTCCGCCCATTCTGGTTATTTGTTAAAAAGGGAAGAAAACTCTGTTGCAGTTTGCGCTGGTCTCCACTGAGCTGACTAATAAAATTGTTAAACAGATAAACGATATGATGATATTCTTGCCTCGAGACATAATTTGTAATCAATAAAATGAAATTAAATGCATCGACAGATGTGCGCTTTGAGATAGCGGCTAAAAGAAAAGCTGAAAAACGTCTATTGAAACCATGTAACTGAGATCCAAGCCGTAACCCAAACAACCACAAAACAGCGGCAAGTGTAAACACGTGGAAATTGTTGACAACGTTTCAGGCCGAAAGGTTTTCAAATATAACCTTGTCACACACACACACGGAGACACATAAAAAGGTCTGTCGGCGCGTTTATCCTGCGCTGCGGCACACACAGTGGGAGGTTATGTTCAAACTGAGTAGCCTGTCCGTTTGTCTGTTGGTAAGACTTGCCTCGCAAATCTCAGCTAATTAAGTTTTAACGGCACTTGCTAAATATTTGACCAGTTTCGAGTCTCTCCGTACTTCTTGCCTCGTCCTTCCCTATATGCCACAGGTCTATGGGTATTGATTTACTTTAGGGCGTGGGCAAAAACTGAAAAACTGTTTGCTTGTTTGTTGATTTTTAAATAGGATTAAATTGATTTCTCGCTACTCGAAAGACACTTATTTAGGTAGTACTATGTATTTGTAATACATCCTCGGATTGATGAACTCAGCATATTCTGTTTTGGCAGTTGACAATGAATGATGGGCAGCTAAAGTATACTACCATCAAATTGAAATGTTCCACTTAATAGCAAAATTAAACGAAAAGGATTTCCTAAGAAAAGTTTAATTTGTCAGTTTGACGAAATATCTTGTATTTTTACTAATTCAGATTCACTACATATTCATTTGTTCCAAAGAGAGACGGAGCTACAGTCGGACGTAACCGACTGTAGTAAACCCTGTACATATCCTGTATGTATAATATTCCGAGTTCAATATTACACTTGTTCCTTCATGTGCGTATGGTATAGACCAACAACTACTGAAGACAAAATTGATGCATGATTATGCGAATGTATTGGGCGAAAGGGGACTGGTATCCAAGATTTTAAATCTGTGAATGGTATACACCTGTCAAAAATTACCTAAACAACTGCTCTACCTCTTATAGTTTCCGAAATCTCAGCGCTCATACAGACGGACAAACGGACATACAGACAGATAAGGCTATATCGACTCAGTTATTCGTCCTGATCAAGAATATATATACTTTATGGGGTCTGCCACGCCTCCTTCTGCCTCTTACATTCATTTCTCCAAAGTTATTAACCCTTTTTTTATGCTTTGCTTGCTGACAAATTTATCCTCAATACCAATATAACACTTCATTTTATAGTGTTGGAAGCCAAAAGCCACTTAAAAAGCAAAAGAGTAAAGCTAAGTTAAAAAGCCTAACGACTTCCACTTGAACACTTTTCAATGAAAATCCTGGCATTAAGTATTTCAAAAATGTGCAACGATTTGCGTACGAATTGCGCATTTGCAACTAAAAAGCAGTGCGATGGAATTTTTGGAAGTCAGGCCTATAATTATGTTCGTAAAACCTAAAGGCAAATGCTGCACACAAACTGCAAATTCCAAAAAAGGCAGGAAGTTGTCAAATAGTATGTAAGGATATTTAAGTCGAGCGTGAGAAACTTCCGATCGAGGGCTGGTTATGTTTCTGGCGGGCTTTTTCCATCGTCAAGTCAAATGAAGTCAAAAGCGGTACCGCAAATAATTACACAGCATACTTTTTCCCCTTGCTTTACTGCTGCATAGAAAATTGTAGTTATCCCTGTTCAGGCGCCCATATATGTACGCTTTGCAGCCAATTGTCCAACTTCCGCCGATATCCAATTTCCAAGTCAAGTAAATTTTAGCATCTTGACTTTTATATAGCATATATATTCGTACTACACTAACCACCACCGGCAACATTGCCTGACGCCTTCCCGCCTTATTCTCCACCTCACCCTGTTGCACTTAATTGTTCAGTCAGTCAACACGCCCAGTGTATAGGAGGCATACGAATCTAAAGGGTCTGCGAGGCGTTGTCGCTCCATTGTTATATACATTCTTATATCGAGCCAAACATCTCCGTTAGCCTTGTTCTCTTACACTCATTCATAAGGACCCTTCCCAAAGTCCTTCTGGCATTGACACATCTTTGTACCGCATGTTCTCCTTTGTATTTTATTCAATATTTTTGTCAAATGTTAAGCATTTTTCAAAGCGCATAAATATTTACGCAATGAAGTAAAAATTTTAAAGTTCCTTACTTAGGGTAGCGTTTAAAGGTCTTCCACATGTCACACGTTGACAACAAATTTATTTAATCCTTTAATATTTAAAGCATTTAAAACTTTATATGTATTATTCGGAAGTAATGATAACTAAAAGTACAAAGAACGAAACCAGGATATACGTAATTATACATCATGAGGGTCATGACTAGGAAATGCATCCAATTCTCCGTGTCTATTTAGAAATCATTTTTTTAAATTTATAAAAACTCTTGATCGGGTCGAGGAGCTGAGTTGATTTAGCCCAGAATGATGAGCTGAGTTTATCTAACCATGTCCGTCTGTCTATCCGTCTATCTGGGTAAGCGCGAAGATGTCCGAAGCTCTAAGAACTAGAGCAGCCATTTTTGGAATGTAGGTAGGTGTATACAAAAATCAAATCAATTGTATTTCAAATTTTGGATGCTACGCCCCCTTTACGCCTTAATCGATACAACCCGAATAACCATTGTAATATCGAACATACAAGGTTATTCTTCAGAATCTAGAATCTCTACTTTTATATTTATCACTTCTGCTACAGACGGGCAAGCCCCACTTTCTTATACCCTGTACTACAGCTCACGCTCGCTCGAATATTATACACTATTGCCCTACGGTTGAATGTAGCATACTTATGTGTATGGCATGCTGCTATATGTATATACATACAAAATATTGTCAATATGAAAATCTCTATTTAAACCTAATTCTCTTATTATGGACCGTTTTAATTGAAATTTACAGAATTGGTGGATATTACTCATCTCTACAGTTCGCAGATGACAGAATTTACGTAGATTATGTTTATGGTCACTGTTCGCGGTAGGGGCGTATCATAAAAAATTTGAAATAAACTTGATCTGCGTATGTTATACACCTTTCAAAAATGACCAAAACGGTTGCTCTAGTTCTTATAGTTGCTGAGATCGACGCGTTTAAGCAGACGGTCAGACAGTCAGACGGAGAGACAGACGAACATCGCTAAATCGACTCAACTCGTCACATTGATCAAAAATATATATGTATATTTTGTGGGGTCTACCACGCCTTCTTCTGCCTGGTACATACATTCTGACAAAGTTAATAACCCTGTATTTTCCATTTTTCAATGGGTACCGGGTATAAAAAGTAAGAAGATGGACTACTGCTACTCTTTGTATAATATTTTAAAAACATAAAACTTGTTGTTTCCATAAATTTGATCCGGCTCGAAGGACCAAATGTAAAGGAATCAACGAGTTATTGAGTTAAACACTAACTGACTGGCTCAGCGTCCAGTGCCCTTTATTTATAGTAAAATTTGGTTTATGTACTAAGTTTTACATACAATTTTCCTTTCCTTTGTCTATTACCCTCTTCTTAAGTTATATCTAGAATTTCATATTTGGAGATACAGTTCTGCTTTGCTTAAGTTATATTTAGTTTAATCTTTTAGGGTTGCTGCTACCAGAACCTTACATAAGACAACGGTCTGTAGACAGCATTTACATATATGATCATGAAACTAGTATATATGTTCATGCTTGAACACGACGTATCGGACGTGTCCGACTGATCGGCTCCGTCCTTGCTGGTTTAACCCTGGATGATACACTCAGAGAAAAAAACCAAACCATTCTGACTTGATTCAATCCAAAAACGGGTCAAAAGTCGTGTTATCCAGAAATTACTTGATTTGAGTAAAAATTACTTAATTCAAGTAAGAATCATGTAATCCAGAATGGCTTGATTTTAAGTAAGTTTAGGAATTTATTTAGGAATATTCCGGATTGAATTAAACCTTTTCTGTCTTGAATTAAACTTTTATTTATACTTAAATCTATCCTGATATTCCTTGAATCAATCCTGTTTTTTCTTAATTCAATCGTGATTTACCATGAACTAAAACAAAAAAAAAATCGTTTTTTTTTATGTTGTGGTTGCATATTTTATTACAATAGTGAATTATTATAAATAATTGAATAGTAATATTTAATTTTTACTTATATAATAATTTTTTTAGTACTTACCTGCGGCAGGAATCGAACCCGGAACCCAGTGATGTTTGTGTGAATAATGCCCTCGTGCTAGTCGTCAGTGCCGTCGCCAATGATTTTCGGCGTCGGTTCATTGCCGATCATAACACACACATACAACAAATTTATGAAAAAGGCATACAGAAGACATATATTGCTGTCCTGCTCTTGTCGTCATGGCAACGTATGTAAACAAACCAAATTTTGTGAAACAGGCATACACAATATATTGCTGCACTGCTCTTGTCGTCATGGCAACAAGAAACTAAGAAAGTTTTCGGCTTAGTTCAAGCGTGTTTTTTCTTGAGTTAAGCAAGTTTCCGCCTAATTGAAGTATTTCTCACTTGAAACAAGAAATATATTTCTTGTTTTTGAATGTAAGCCAGATTCTTACTTAAATCAAGAAATATCAAGTAAGAAACTTTCTAGAATTTTTCAAGACATTTGTCGGATTGGTGTAAGCCATAAAAATCAATCCGGATTCTGGCTACTTTTCCCTGAGTGTACGCTTATCGATAAAAACCAAACAACTCACTTAACTCACGGAGCTACAGCCAGACGTAACTGACAGTGGAAGATCGTGTACTTTGTGTTTCAATAAATATTAAAATTACCACAAAGTGTTTTATTTATTATTAATATTATTTATATAATACATTTCAAATAAACTTGATTATCGTACCGCATAGGAGATCACATATACAAAAAATTGCCTAATTTTGAACCCAATTTCAATTAATTAAAGTAAATTGACTACAACTATTGCAATATATAATATATTAAATAAATTAATTATCATATCGTATTATTTCCTTGGCATATTCTCTATAGTCTTTCTTTTCATTAGTATTTCTTACAAAGTTTCATAATTGTAAATAGTGGGATTGTAATTTCATTCAGTCGCAGTAAGAAGATATATATTAATAAATAAAACCAATAAAAGATTAGACTTATTACATTCTACTTAATGGAATTTAATTGCCCCAACCACAGAGCAGTAATGTTCTTAGGAGTGTGAAACATCGAGGGGTGACGGATGGCAAATGCTATTAGACCTAAGCATATGGTACTCAATGATTTTTATTGTTTCTTTTGCAATATGGAGGATAGGAGGAAAGGAAGCTGCCAGCTGACAAACACCAAAAATGCCCTTTTTGGCATTTATGGCACAAAAGGGCCACCCACTTAAGTGTGAACAGCAACAAGGACAACTAAGAACAACAATTTATACATGGAAATCCACCCCAAATAGCAAATGGCAATGAATTGAAATTGATACACCCCCAAAGTTTTAACGCCGCATTGAGAAAAGCGACGGGGAGCAACAGCAACAGCATCAGCAACAACATCTAAAAGCACATCGTGCGATTTACCGAACCATAAGGACGAATACCATCAACCGCTACTGTAAAGAAGGCGGTGGCCGGGAGTAAACCCCACAACGCAATTGGTTCACTCGTCGTGCATAGCTCGACCCGGAACGACTCCCCGCCGAAGCGCACAGTCTCTACATGACCCGTTCTATACTGGCCTCGCATCTACATCATTGGCGGCATTTAAGCTCGTGCCTTGTGGCATCCTTGCTTGTTCTTAATTCAATCAAATCCATTTGCCAGTGCGTCATCCTTTGGCCCGTATGCTCCACGGGAAATTTAATTACCCCACGCCCATTTGATATAGAGGATATATCAATTGTGCTCTGCCCTGTGTGTTCTATGTGTCCTTTTTAAAATCCAATAAAGTGTCACACAATTAAGTGACTGTGAATATCCTGGCGCGTATCGAATTGTGTTAGGCCTTTCTATCCTTCTATTGTCGCGTTGAAAATATATAGTTCTTCTAATTTAACTTGAAATCAGCCAAGAAACACTGAAATATAAAAGTGAAATTCGATTTGAAAAAGTATTCTAAATAAAGTTGATTTACACCAAATATAAGAAGCTCAAAAAGAAACTTGAGGTAGGTATATTCTATTTTAGGTAGGTATATACCATACGCAAATCAAGTTCATTTCATATCTTGGATGCCACGCCCTTCTTCTACTCTTCTACTACATATACTACACTACTACTAATAATGTTCTGCTATATGCAATCGGACGCAACCGACTGTAGGAGACCCTCTACTTTGTGTTTTCTTCGCTGTTTCCTATTCGATCGTAATGTTATTCACAGCATCGATGGATATTGTCATAGACTACGTACATGCCACATCCCAAATCTTTAGCCTTAAAACTGAAGCTTTTGAACTGCAAACTGTTTCTAAATTTGTTTTTCGGTTAGCATTCCTCCGCGAGAGGAGTTATCAAAAAACCCAAACTAACTTGATCTGATGGCTGCATAGGAGAACATAAATACCAAAAAATGGTATTTCTAGCTCTTATAGTTTGCAAGATCTAGGTGGCTGCTCTGTCTGCGCTATCTTCGCTGTTTCTTTTCCGTTGGTAAAATAATTCACAGCATTGATGAATAATGCCATAGACTGCGTACATGCCAAATCCCAAGTCTATAGCTTTTAAGCTGTGGCTGTAGTGGCGATTACATACATTTATAAAACAATTTACTGCTGCATAACTTCACTGTTTCTTCTCCGTTTGTAATGTAATTTACAGCATCGATGGATAATTCAATAGGCTACGTACATGTCAAATTACAAGTCTGTAGCTTTATTATTGTGGCTGTAGTGGCACATACATGCATTTTGAAAAAAATTGTCTCTTGCATATCTTCGCTATTTCCAATTCAAATCATAAATAAACTATTAGCATCGGTGGAGAATACCATAGACTACGTACATGCCAAATTACAAGCCTGTAGCGCAATTATTGTGGCTGCTGTGGCGTTTATAGTTTTCGAGATTTTTGAGGTATGTGTAGATTTTTGATGATTCGCGGATGAAGGAGGCGAGATATCAAAAGTTTGAAACAAACTTGATCTGCGTGCATTAGCTGACTACCTAAATCCGGAAAGGTTGTGTCTCTAGCTTTTTTAGGTGTTCAAATAGACAGACGGACAGACGGACATGGCTATATCAACTCAGCTCGTCGACCTGAGTCAGAGTATATATACTTTGTGGGGTCTACCACGCTTCTTTCTACCTGTTACATACATATGTCAGTTGCACTAAATTAATAGACCCTTTTTCTTTTTTAAAGTACTGGGTCTAAAAATGACCTGCCAGCATACCCGCACAATCGGACGCATCCGACTATAAATACCCTGTACAATTTCCCACTATACACATAAAAAATGTATATATTCTTAATCTTAATCGCGCTATGTTTATTTTTCTGTCTACCTGTATGGATACAATTATTGCATATATACTATATTTATATGTATGTATATGATTTAGAATTCTGTCAATCTATGCCGAAAGTATATTTCATTCTGTCAATAGTCAAGGAAATTATTAAAAAATCAATTTTGCATGCTCTCTATTTTTCGCATTTACTACTACTAGCGCAGCCTTTAAACCTGATTTCAATAAAAGCAAGAAACGGAGCGCATCGTAGGCACTTCAAAATGGGGCACAGAAAATAGTACATGTTTATATATATGTATAATGACTAACTATTATAAATTTGTTGAGTGCCTAAACAAAACAATTCCAAACAAAACTAAACGAAGGCACGCCCTGAGCATTTAAATAAAGAACGAAAAAACAAATAAAAAATTATCAAAGGCACACTTATAAATATGTAGAAAAAACAGGTGTTTTTCAATTCACGCAATTCCTGATAAATATGTTCGTTGGCCCAGACAATAAAACGAACATTTTTCAAATATGCAGCAAGCACGAGTCCCTCGGGGTAAGGAGCTCTTCTTCTGTTTCTTTTGCCCATATTGTTACTCGTTTGGTATCAGAGAGTCTCTGTCTCTGTCTCTCTTTCTCTCTCTCTCTCCCTCTCTCCCTCTCTCTCTCTCCCTCCTCTCTCTCTCTCTCTCTCTCTCTCTCTCTCTCTCTCTCTGTGCAGTGGAGTGGAGTGGAGTGATGTCTGTTAATTAATTTGGCCAAAAAGGCTAGCGGCAAAAGGCTACGGCAGCAGCAACTGGATTCAGGTGTAGGATCAAGAGTCTGAAACGCTGTCTGTCTGGCCCTTTGTTAAATATGGCAGGCAATATTTTAAACTTAATTAATCAATCGTGCCATCTGTAAACTTCGCCTACCTCCGCTCATTTTACAGGCAGATATATGATTGATGTGTCAAGTGAAGGCTTCTCCAGGCCACGGCTGCATCATGTCCATAATTGAAAGCGTTAAACTGGGCGGACAGACGCCAAGTGTTTAGTAACTTTATTGGCCCATGAGGGTGTGTGTTGTTATCAACTGATGGTAGTTCTGTTATCGCAATAATTAACGTTTTGCTACCCACATTTCCCAGGTCATATACCAAAACGCTGACAAGATAAGGCGACAAATTACCTGAATGGTTCCGGTTTTCAGAGCTCTTGACATGCGCGCATGCGCCATCCACCACGTAGTACTCGCATACGTGTCGTGTATGCTTGTTTGTAATGTGACACCTTCGTGTGAAAATTTATAGCCTCCGCTGGTTCAAGTTGTAGGCTATAAATAAATAAATTTACCCATACTGGCGCAAGCCCAGCTTATGATATTTATTATATGAACAGGATTCGATGTTATATGGCAAATTGTGCTAATTCATCAAAGCTTTAATAGCACGAAAAGCAATGCTCAAGCTACAGATACTCTTTAAATAAAAATTTGTAGAAAAATTGGAATGTTCTTCTACTATTGCTGGAATAAATCAATTATAGATAAATCAAAATATCAGATTTGACAAATGACCAACATATGGTTTTGTCAGTTAACTTTTATTAAACTTTAACTTCAATCATATATTTTATAACAATAGTTAGAATAAAACCTGGAAATTATATCCCAATTTAAGACTCGGGCGTTTGTTATCTACTATATTAACCGCGAGAAGACTATAAGAGTTGCTCCCACTTGTTTGCATTCCAAATTAAATTGGAATTAAAAAATATAAACACATAAAATGAGGCTTTGTTATAAACGCCTAGAACTTATAAATTACCTGTTGCATTCCCTCAGTGTATTAATTTAAGAGACATAAATATACAAATGAAAGTATTGATAATATAGTTGGTAGTTTCCAACTTTACCTTTCATACATTAGTAATCTCATACAAATGTGATTGCCGACGAGATTATTATTATTCAGTTAATTGCATTAATTTACATAATTTTACTCAAAAATTGAATAGTTAAAATGCTTTTAATTTTTAATTCGATTGTCATGTTACACTGTTGTCGTATTTTGGCATAATTTAACATCCATAACATCCATAGCCATACCCCGAAACACCCACAACTTACTCTGCAGGGTATCCAAATAAACAATCTAATAGACAACCCGTCGCTATTGACGTATTACAAGACGTCATGCGAGCCTTGCGCGTAACCAACAGGGATAATACTTCTTCATCTTATACTTTTGCATATATGTAAATATTTTGCTACAACTCATTGTAAAGTAAGACTTATGGGCGTAGCGAAATACTTAAGTATACTCAAAACAAAAATAAACCTAAATAAAAAAGCTGTATAGAGCCACCGAGAGAGCGATGTGCAGAGTGCGATGATTAAGTGACTTACAGGCCAACGAAAGCTGATGACAAATTGAGTTGAGTCGCATAAACCAGCAGATTGTTCTTATTGCAGGTCTAGTAATAATCTTTTTTCTCGTTTTTGTAAATTGGTTGCGTAGACCACTTGAACCCAGTCGGAATCGGACCACTTAACCCAATAAGTAGCCTTTTACAAATTATGAAAGTGTAGCGAATTTTACTTTAGATACGCTACAAATCAAGTGTAGCGCAAAAAAAAAAATTAGCTTGGAAAATAGGAAATACCATCGAAAATTTTGGAGTTTTATGAGAAAGTATAAATATTTGTAACAAATAGTTATATAAACTTACGTTACTATAAAGCCAACAAAATTTTTAACCTAAATCTAAACTGCAAAAATTACCAATAATTAACTTAAATAGTTAACAAATTCGTCCTTTCCACATAGTTTTGTTAAAATATAGCTTAGGAAGAGCATTGCAATTTTACTTAAACCTCTCGTCACACTCAAATTTTAGCTTGAATTCCGCCTTTTTAGTCGTTTTAGCTTATGTTTCCACCACAACAATATAAACAATCAAAAGGCCACCCTCATTTTGACTAATTTATTTGATTTGTTGATATGTAAGAGTGAATTGTGGTATCATGGCTACTTTTGTTTAATCAAAAGCAATTGTTCATTTCAAGTTGTGTGTTATTCATGCAAATAATTTCATATTTATACTCTGTAATTTTGTTTGTACTTGGTATCTTGGTTCAGAAGGATGGGTATTAGATTAAAATGTTTGATAGATTTAAGGAAGAGCTTAGTCTTAAAAAAATTGAAGAGGAAGAAAAACCACGTTAACAAGATAGTTTTAGTGATATAGTTATCTATATTAAGTTTAGTATATTTTCTACAGGGCATTTAAATTCAATCAATTATTCATATTCAAGCTTTCATGGGGTTGCACGCGATGATTGCCTTATCTGCTCTTGTGTTGCGGTTTATAAGGTTGCTTTGGCAATGGAAATGCTTAACTTACATATACAAAATAAAGATTTGTATTTATTTATTTATTTATTTATTTAATGTCAACTATTTGCAGTCGACAAAGCAATTTGGGAAAATATTAATTAAATATACATATATGTGCAATTAAAAGTTAAAATGTAAATTTATTTTTAAAAGTAATTATAAATGTAAATCAAAATGAAAATCGGGGATGAAAGAAAATAAAATTAAATTAAATATTACCAGCATTTGCTGCATGGATTAGGGAAAACCAAGAAAAAAATACAGTTTATAATTTGAATATTTTAAATAAAATTTTATTTATTTATAAAGAATAGTATGGGCGCGCTTCGTTTCGTTTATATCTTTTGTGTTTATTAACCGATTTCAATGCGCTTTCGAGATAGTTAAATATAATACTAGAAGAGAGCTTATGTTCCAAATAACAACATTCTTTGTTCAATATTACGCTTGCTGTTTAACTTTGTATGTTCAAATGTTCTCACAATCGCAAAATTGCCCAGCAGCGGGCTTGGTATCGCCATCCCTCTCGCACACTATTCCAAGCGTAAGGCTGCTGAGCTGCAAAGGCGTGTGCATGCAGTATTACGGCGCTAATATCTCCTTTGTTTATTAACCGATTTCAATGCGCTTTTCAGGACAGTTAAATATAATATAAGAGAGTATAAATTCAACAATAACAACATTCTATGATTAATAACACGCTTATTTTTAAACTTTTAAGTTCAACTATTGTGAAGCTTATATCTCCTGTGTTTCTTAACCGATTTCAATGCGCTTTTCAGGATAGGTAAATATAATATAAAAGAGCTTATGTTCCAAATAACAACATTCTATGTTTATTATTACGCTTGTTATTTAACTTTTTATGTTAAACCAGAATGGGCGGAGCAGATCAGTCGGACGGGCCCGACTGTCTTATACCCTGTGCCAAAGCTCGCGCTGCGCGCTCGCAAATACAGTATATTATTTAATTTAACATTTTTTAATTAATTTATATTTTGTTTATTAAACGATTTAAATGCGCTTTTCAAGATAGTTAAATATATTAAAAACAAAATATTATAAAACTGTCATATGCAGCGTAGCAGCAATGCTGTCTCTGCCACGTTTCCTATATGTGCCGCTTCATTGGCCGCGCTGCTAGTGGGCGAGCAACGCCCTGCAATATTGTTTCGCCTATAACTCCTGTGTTTATTGATCGATTTTAATGCGCTTCTCAGGAAAGTTTAATATAATAGAAGAGAGTATATATACCTATGTATATATATGTTCAATATTACGCTTGTTATTCAGTTTTTATGAATTAGGGCGTAAAAGGGGCGTGGCATCCAAAATTTGAAAAAACCCAATCTGCTCCTGATGTAGACCTACAAAAAACTCAAAACAGAATTTATATAACTCGCTTTGTGTCTCTTAAATTGGCGAATGAATTCTTTATATGCTCGTTGTGGGCGGAAGGGGAGTGGCATCCAAGATTTGAAGCAAACTTGATCTGCGTATGGTATACACCTTTCAGAAATGACCGAAACGGCTTTTCTAGCTCTTTTAGTTGCTGAGATCGACGCGTTCATACAGACGGACGGACGGACAGACGGACAGACAGACGGACATGGCTATATCGACTCAGCTCGTCATCCTGATCAAGAATATATATACTTTGTGGGGTCTGCCACGCCTCCTTCTGCCTGTATCGCACAAAGTTATTAACCCTGTTTTCCCATTTTTTAAATGGGCACAGGGTATAAAAACACGAGGTTGTGTGAGTTTTATTGATTTTTGGGCGTGAAGGGGACGTGGCATCAACGATTTGAAATAAATTTGATCTGCGTATTGAATACATCTACCGATAGAAACCAACACGGCTGCTCTAGCTTTTGTAGTTTCCAAAATCTCAGCGTTCATACAGACAGACAGACAGACAGACAGACGGACATCGCTAAATCGACTCAGCTCGTCTCCCTGATCAATAATATATATAGTTTGTGGGGTCTGACACGCCGCCTTCTGCCTGTTACATACATTCTGACAAAGTTATTAACCCTGTTTTCCCATTTTTCAATGGGCACAGGGTATAAAAACACGAGGTTGTGTGGGTTTTATTGATTTTTGGGCGTAAAATGGGCGTGGCGTGAAAAATTTGAAATAAACTTGATCTGAGTTAGTTTCCGAAATCGACGCGTTCATACAGACAGACGGACAGACAGACAGACAGGGCTATATCGACTCAGCTTGTCATCCTGATCAAGAATATATATAGTTTGTGGGGTCTGCCACGCCTCCTTCTGCCTGTTACATACATTCTGACAAAGTTATTAACCTTGTTTTTCCCATTTTTCAAATGGGCACAGGGTATAAAAATAGTTGGGCTGTATGTCCAACTTGCGCGGCCTAGCGTACGGAATTATGGAATTAACGTCAATGATTTAATTGCGATTTAAATTTTCAAAACATCTTTGTTGTGAATATCGATACAATCTCAGCTATATTAATAGCGCTAAAGGTGCTGCAAAGCTTATTGCAGGGTATCGTATCGTCGACTGCAGCCTGTATGGAATTTTGTGTTTTTGGTTTAAAAGATTCTCGGGAGACTGGGACCGTGGCCCAGAGCACGGATTTTATAATTATGTCTACGCATAAAAATCACATAAATTTGTACATAATGCAAAAGCAACAAAAAATAATACTACAACAACAGCAACGAGCCCTACATAATAAATGATGGCGCTTAAAATTCAACGTCTCTTTGGGGACAAAACGATCGGCGTTTGAAGCTGCCCAAAAAAATAAAAACCCTGGTCAAGTGCTGCGTTCTCATCCCTTTATGCTCATCATCATCTTATGAATGAATTAATGCATTTTTTGCTTTCGGTTAATACTTTTTGAATGCAAGTCTTGGCCACATAAAAAGTTGCCCGTTGCGACTTAAATCTTTTTGTGTGTGTCATTAATAAAAGCTGAAAATATTTCAGTTAATTTTGTTTTTACTTTTCGTTTTTACTAAACGGTTGGTGTTTTTATTATTTATGATTGTATTTCGATTTGAAACAGGCGCCATATAGCGCCACGTGTTTTTGTTGTTGCTGCTGCTCTTTGGCTTAAAGATATTATGATGATCTTTAGTCATCTAAATGATGATAATCTTCACCAAAAACATTTTGTGATTCTCATGTAATGCTCTGAGATTGATGAGCCCAACACTGAGAGAGCAGCGTACTACGCAGTTGGTGGTCTATCGGTTAGTTCTTATAGCTTAAATAGTGTTCTTATGACAAATATCTAATGTGTAGGCTGAATGTAAGTTTGTTAAATTATCATAACAAAATTTAATCACGAAATGCAATCAAAAAAATGGACATTAACACTTATTTTTCATATTTCTTAAAAAAAACCAGTAAGGACGGTGCTACAGTCGGACGTAACCGACAGTGGACGTCCCTGTACATTGTGTTTTCTTCCCTATTTCTAATCCGACCGTAATGTAATTCACAGCATCGGTGAAGAATGTCAAAATCTACGTACATGCCATATCCTAAATCTTTAACTTAAAACCTAAATCCAAAAAATAAAATATAGGGACGGGGCAGATCAGTGGGACGGAGTCTACAGTCGG
>JAWNNJ010001544.1:0-35666 GCA_035045125.1 Hypselothyrea guttata
AACCGATTGCCACCTGATAGAGCTGGAAAGCAGTGAGAGCTGGTAAAACATCGATAGTATCGACTTTTATTACTTATTTTTATTATATCTCAACGTTTGTAGTAATATTAAAATTTAAATTGGCAACGTAACTCAGTTTATTATATTGTGGACAATATAAAATTAACTGAGCATTTAAAATTGTTGAAAATATATAAATTAATTGCACAATTCATTTATGTTTTATGCTCCATAAACCAACTAATTCGGCTCATATATGCAATTTTATAGCTTTGAATGCACAACAATTTTGTGCAGACAACTTTCGAAGCTTAATTTTAATTCAAAATTCAAAAATAACAGATTTTCTTATTTTATTGTGTTTAAATAAATAGGCTGCGCGCCAAATGTATCGATAGTAAAAAAAACAATCGACTAGTTCAAAAAACATGAACAGCAGCGATAGTATCGATAGTGCTACGACGTTTTGCCACCACTACTGGCAGCGCTGTAAACTTTATTTTTTTGTTTACGTTTCGAGCGCAAATTCCATTTAGCACTGCAACGACGAACGTTGCGGGCGCTGCAACGTGTTAACTGTTTAGTGTCCGGCGTTGAGGGTC
Organism: Hypselothyrea guttata; assembly: GCA_035045125.1. Classification (NCBI taxonomy): domain Eukaryota; kingdom Metazoa; phylum Arthropoda; class Insecta; order Diptera; family Drosophilidae; genus Hypselothyrea; species Hypselothyrea guttata. Next base: position 603 of record JAWNNJ010001544.1, read on the forward strand.
AGGGGTCAGGTGTGGGCTGTTAGCCGTTAACTGTTGGTAAGCAGCTTGAAGTTCACGGTTAATTCTGCCACAGCCGCTACGCTAATAAAACATTATCGGCGATTGCCTTTTGATCGTCGTCTTCGCAGCGGCGTCTTACACACACGCACACTCACACACGCATGCACACTCACATGCATGGCAAACAAATACTAAAAGTCATTTCATTTCAGATTCAAACACATACGCACACACATACAGAAGCGACACGCATACAGCTGCAGAGATTCGTGCATTGACATCAAACCGAAAAAAAAAAACGTTCTTCTTGGCTAATTACCGTGCGGCTTTTACCTTCCGCTGCCCCCGCTGCCGCCGGTGCCTGCTGCCCGAGTCGACACGTCGACAGCATCGCAATCGAAATCGATACCGAAACCGATATTCGAATTTGAATTCAATACGTTATCGAGATACCTAATCGAGACTACCGATTCTTGCAGCTCTAGCGATTCCTGAAATTGTCCCAGTTCTTGAAACAGTTGCAAGATGCGGGTGAGCAACATACGCAGCGGTCGCATCTGCCGCCTCGCCCTCTGCCTGATGGTCATTCTGCCCCTGCTCTACCTGCTGGCCAACTGGAGCGACCATCACAAGCGGGTCCAGGAGGCCTATCATACCCGCTTCGGCGGACCCAAGTTCAGTCATCAGCGCCTCGAGAACCGGCCACGTGAGCTGCCCAAACTAGTCGAAGGTATTTATTTATTTAAGATATGGATTGCTAATGCTACCTATAAATTGTTGCATTAGTCACTGTACAAAAACAAAAAACAGTGCGCACGGAGCTACAGTCGGACGCAACCGACTGCGGAAGATCCTGTACTTTGTGTTTTCTGCGCTGTTTCATATCCGATCGTATTGTAATTCACAGCATCGGTGGATAATTCTATAGACTACGTACATTGTAAATTTCAAGTCTGTAGCTCTAATATTGTGGCTGCTGTGGCGCTTATAGTTTTCGAGATCTTTGAGGTAGAAGTAGTTTTTTGATGATACGCGGGGGAAGGGAGTGGGATACCACAACAATACTGAAACAAACTCGTACTGCTTACGATAATAGAGAGCCTGCATTTCAAAAAATTGTGTTTCTAGTTCTTTTTTGTTGCTGATATCTAGATGTTCATACGGACAGACGTCGTCCTGAGTCAGAATAAATATACCTTATGGGGTCTACCATATGTCATTGGCACTCAATTAATAGATCCTTTTATTTTTTTGTTTAGTACAGGGTCTAATTAAGTTAGCTAGATGGAAATATGTGGCATGGTATGTGCCTACGTGTAATACTCCATAAACTCTTCCACAGTGCTATCAAAAACATGATTTAATTATGTTATAGTTCTCGAACAATCATCAAGATAGCTGCAAATGTGTAGATTGATAACAATCTGAGGAAGACAAATTGTCAGCTATTAGCGCAGCGCAAACCTGACAGGTTTTCGAAGAATTTCAGCTAGCAGCTTGGGATTTGATTAATTCGGGTTATTGCCCAGCAATATCAGTTGTGGCAGAAAGTAAAGATCTATTTAAGCTGAGGCTTGTTCGTTAGTTCTTCGTTCTTCCATGTAAGAGTATCATTGCCTTTAATCAGCGCTGCTAACCGGGTTTAGACCGATCTGTACCGCTTCGAAACTAGCATTCATTTCAAGCTTTGATTGATTAGGGTTAATGCCCAGTATTATCGGATGTGTTGGGAAGTCAAGATCTGTTTAAGCTAAAGTTTGTTTATTATATTATAAACGGGCTTAAACCCAATCCAGCTGAATCTTTGATTGATTAATGTCCTGCATTATCATTATCAGTGGTGCTTATGGTCTAAATCTATCTAATTATAAAGAATTTCTAGTGCATTGCTTCCATTATATTTCACTTTGTCCTGTACTTTCTTTTGTTTAAAATTGATCTAAAAATATTGTAACCAATCAAGAGTCATATGGTCTGAGCAAATAGATTGAGCTTTCAATAGTTGTAGTCAAATGTTCGCAGCTGCAGCTATTAAGCCTTATCCCAACACAGACCCTATTATATTGGAAAACAAACAGAACTCAGCTGTTTTGTAGCATTTTAGTCAAGGCCATGAGCGGTTCTTGAATACTACCATGCTAGTTGTATTATTGTTATTAGCTTCAGGTTTGGTCGGTTCTGGTGTGATCTGTGTGTACACAACTGGTCCTATTGACTGAGAAGACTTGTGTTTACTTTAGGTATAATTATTACAATCCATGTTTTTTCATCCACATCTCAGACCAATGCCTCAATTTGGGGAGAGTATTTCTAAAGCGTCGTACCACAGACTGTTCAAAATATAAAAGCCCATTCATAAATTTGTAAAAAAGCTTGAAAACCAAGAAGATTATTTGTAGACCCTGCACTTTAAACAAGTCCAAAAGGTTCTATTTAGGTGTTTAACATGTATATATTCTGACTCAGATATAGCCTTATCCGTCTATCCGTAAGAGACACAATTTTCGGGGATTTGGGTTCTCCCATGTTGCACGCAGATCCGACTGTAACCTTTCGTCCGTCTTAACTGTTGTATATTTTACCTATAAGTAACAAATCGAAATAAAACTAAAACTATGTTTACTCGCAGGCCTGGGCAACTTCGAGCCGAAGGATCTGACGCCACGCACGGGTCCGGGCGAGAATGGAGAGGGACACGTGTTGGCACCGGAGAAGAAGAATGTGGCGGATGCCTCCGAGATGGAATACGGCATGAATATCGCCTGCTCCGATGAGATATCCATGCATCGTTCGGTGCGGGACACGCGCCTGGAGGAGTGCAAACACTGGGACTATCCCTACGATCTGCCCACGACCAGCGTCATCATTGTCTTCCACAACGAGGGCTTCTCGGTGCTGATGCGCACGGTGCACTCGGTGATTGATCGCTCGCCCAAGCACGTGCTGCACGAGATCATCCTGGTGGACGATTTCTCCGACAAGGAGAATCTGCGCAGCAAACTCGACGATTATGTGCAGCAGTTCAACGGCCTGGTCAAGATCATACGCAACAAGGAGCGCGAGGGTCTCATCCGCACGCGTTCACGCGGTGCCATGGAGGCGACAGGTGAGCAGCGTCACGTAGTCTCTGGCTAAAACTATCCGAAACATCGATGTTCTGCAATATACCTTTTATGCTATGTACACATGAAATGGGTGAAAACAGGGCTAAGAACTTTGGGAGAATGTGTGTAACAGGCAGAGGAAGACCACGCAAAATATATATATTCTTGATCAGGGAGACGATATGCCCGCCTGTCTGTCCGTCTGTATTAAGACTAAGAGCTCGGAAACTAAAAGAGCTAGAACAGATGGCTACAGTCGGACGTAGCCGACAGCAGGAGACCCTGTACTTTGTGTTTCCATAATCACGCTTTCAATGCGCTTTTTAGAATATTGGAGAGTTTATATTCCGAATAACAAGCTGCTAAGTTCAATATTACGCTTGTTATTCGATCTTTAATAATAGGTTTAATAATACGGTAGTTATGTGGGTTTTATTAGATTTGGGCGTAAATGGGCCGGACAGACGGACGTACAGACAGACAAAACTCTATGTATCTGCTTAGCTCGTCATCCTGATTAAGAATATACAGTAGAATCCGGTTATAACGACGCCGCTTATAGCGTCCGTCCGGTTATTGCGACGAAAACTCGATGGCTTGGTTGGTCCCCATACAAACTTATATGAAAGGGCCTCCGCTTAGAACGTCTCCGCTTTTAGCGTCAAACCGCTTATACCGACGAGATTTTTCAACCGGATATTGCGACGTGCCGAACAAAAAAAAAACTTTAAAGAGGAAAATTTGATTTCTTTAACAATGCTAAAAGAAGCTAACAAAATCATGGATTTTGTGTTTTTTCAATACGAAAAAGAAACAAAATCATGGATTTTGTCTTCCGGATATAACGACGTCGGTCCCTTGAAAGTCGCTATAACCGGATTCTATTGTAAATACTTTAGGGGTCTGCCACACCTCCTTCTGCTTGTTACATACATTCCCGATAGTATCGTGCGTGCTGCGATGTTTTGCCAGCATTATTATTGACGCATTATCTGGCATTATGTTAAGCCCATTGATCTTTGTTGTTTCTGTAGGCGAGGTCATTGTCTTTCTGGATGCGCATTGCGAGGTGAATCTGAACTGGCTGCCACCGCTGCTGGCGCCTATTTATCGGGACCGCACGGTGATGACGGTGCCCATTATCGATGGTATCGATCACAAGACCTTCGACTATCGTCCGGTGTACGGCAGCGACAATCACTTCCGCGGCATCTTCGAGTGGGGCATGCTCTACAAGGAGAACGAGGTGCCGCGTCGGGAGCAGCGGCGTCGGGCGCACAACTCTGAGCCGTACCGCAGCCCCACGCATGCCGGCGGCTTGTTTGCGATCAATCGCGAGTACTTCCTGGAGCTGGGCGCCTACGATCCCGGCCTGCTTGTCTGGGGCGGCGAGAACTTCGAGCTGAGCTTCAAGATCTGGCAATGCGGCGGCAGCATCGAGTGGGTGCCCTGCTCCCGCGTGGGCCACGTCTATCGTGGCTTCATGCCCTACAACTTTGGCAAGCTGGCGAGCAAGAAGAAGGGTCCGCTGATCACCATCAACTACAAGCGTGTGATCGAGACCTGGTTCGACGACACCCACAAGGAGTTCTTCTACACGCGCGAGCCGCTCGCCCGCTACCTGGACATGGGCGACATCAGCGAGCAGTTGGCCCTGAAGAAGCGGCTCAATTGCAAATCGTTCCAATGGTTCATGGACAACATTGCCTACGACGTCGTCGACAAGTTCCCCGCCCTGCCGGCGAACCTCCACTGGGGCGAACTGCGCTCCGTTGCCTCCGACTACTGCCTCGACTCCATGGGCCACCAGCCGCCAGCCATCATGGGACTCTCCTACTGCCACGGCGGTGGCAACAATCAGCTGGTGCGCCTCAATGCCGTCGGCCAGCTGGGCGTCGGCGAGCGCTGCGTGGAGGCGGATCGGCAGGGCATCAAGCTGGCCGTCTGTCGGCTGGGCACCGTCGACGGGCCCTGGAGCTACAATGAGCACTCGAAGCATCTGCTGCATCGGGTGCACAAGAAGTGCATGGCGCTGCATCCGACCACGCAGCAGCTGTCGCTGAATCAGTGCGACGTCAACGACGGATATCAGAAGTGGATCTTCAAGGAGATCCGTCCGCACTGGCGGAACAACTAAGGCGAACAATCGGAGCGGAGCGGCAATATCTAACAAGGGTTTCAAACGTCACGTGGATGGTGGCTTGCAGAGAGGCAGGGGGGATCAGATCAGATCAGATCAGATCGGATGTTTTAGACAAAGGGAATTTAGTGAAAATGTAAACAAATGGAATTGTTGTTGGGTTTTTAACGTACACACATATACAAACAAACAAACAAGCAGACAGACAAACAAACAAACATACAAACAAACATAAAACAAGCATACTTGCAAGTAATATTTTATAATCCATGGGACTGGAAATCGGTTTAATGAATTCATGTGATTTCCGCATTGTATATTGTATATCGTATATCGTTTATCGTATATCGTATATCGTTTATTGTATATTGTATACTGCAACAGATATTATTTCAATATAAATTAATTGTGTCTCGGATAATTCAGTGATAAACGCAATTAAACCTTTCGCAACTCAATTATGAATCTGAATAGTTATAAAAGCTAAGCTAAATTACGTTCTTCGATGCGAATATCGTTTATTAGATTCAATCTAAGCATGTGCTCTATAATGTTTGTTTACTCCTATCGGTTTTCCAGATATCCCCAGCATTATTTTATCAATTGTGAACGTGAGTGAGATAGATGGACAGTGAAAGAGAGATAGAGCGCTAGCGCCAGCCAGAGCAAGACGGCAAATCGTGTGCAATATATATATATATATATATACATATATACTTACGACTTACGACGCCAGAATTGTTTGCCTTTTGCCTTGCCAAGATGTTTGTCACGATCAATGGAAAACTAATTTATAATCTATATTTTATACATGCCAAGTCAGTCTCTCTGTCCGTAACTAAAAATTTGTATTTAATATTATTCAAACGCCTGTGTTTTTAATGCTATAAGTCTATGTAAAAACTGCCACATTCCACAAGAGTCTTAAAGCCTCGGCTCAGACAATTGAAAGCTATTAAAATTTATATTGTATTGTAATATGTTTGATCTAACGTTGAATGTATCTTGATATTGATATTGATCTTGATCTATCCATATAATTATATTCGAATGGCATATGCGTTGTGTGATTCAACTCTACTCTTTTTTACTGTACAAGTACATATATATATATATATATATGTATATATATTCGTGCAGTCTGTATGCATACATATATACACACACACATATTTAATTATAAATACATTCAAATGTAACTCTAGAGTTATAAGTCTGAATAATGATTAGAAATAAACAAGTTTTCTAAATACTGAATGCAAATAAAACTGTTATTATTGCACCCATTGAAGTAAGTATTGGCCTATATCGAATATCCCTCACCTGCTCCCGTATATTGTTAAACTATTGAACATACAACATTTTGAACATTTTATCCTGAAAAGCGCATTGAAATGGGCTAATAATTTTGCAATTTCTGCATAATTTGGACTAACAAAGAAGATTCTTCGATTACCTCACTCAATAGAATCGTATATCTGATCTCTTCGCTGTACAATTTGTATTTCGTGAAATAGATTTATGGGTTTAACCTGGAAGATTATTGCCCTAAGGCTTATGGCCAACAGGTCTTAGGGGGGGACAGAGTCTGTGGCCTGGGCAGTAGATTTTCAGCTGCTTTAAGCCACAAAATTTCAGGTTTTCATGCTTTGACTTTGATTGATTGATGTTCTAAATTTAGCATCATCATGTAAAACATAATTTATTATTACATTTTATGAACATCATTTTGCTAAAATTTATGTGTTTTAATAAATAACGGTATAATTTACCAGTTACTTGATTAATTTATATTAATTTAATTTATTATATTAATTTATAGCTTTACAAAGTGCAGATGATATATACTTAATCCGTACCCGGTTCGAATAAAATGTATTTCAATTTAAAATATTTATTATTTACATTAAATTATCGATTTACAAATAATTTCTAAAGTACATATTAAATATAGAAACTTTATTCAAATATTTTAAATTTTTTACAAATAAAACATACAAACACAATCAGAGCCACTCACACTAAGCTACCCGCGTGTGCAAGGCACAACACCCCCCCCCCCCCCCTCTGCCTAGTGCGGCAAATTGTCTGTGGCATATGTTCGCTGTTTCTTATCCGATCGGAACAAAATTCACAGGGTCAATAGAGAATGTCTTAAGCTAGTTACGTATCAAATTACAAGTCAATAACTTTAAAGCTGTGGCTACAGTAGCTTTTTGCGGTTTGCGGGGGAAGGGGGGAGGTATCCAAAATCTAAAACAAACTCGTGCTGCTCGCGAAATAGTAGAATCTAAATCCCAAATATGGTGTCTCTAGCTCTTATAGTTGCTGAGATCTAGGCGTTCATACAGACGGACAGACAGACGGACAGACAGACGGACGGACGGACATAGCTATATCGACTCGGCTTGTCGTCCTGATCAAGAATATATATACTTTATGGGGCGTGGCACGCCTCCTTCTGGGTGTTACACACATTTCCTCTTTGCACTAAGTTAATAGACCCTTTTTACTTTTTTAAAGTAAAGGGTCTAAATATGTGCCTATTCATACTCTTTCCGGATTATTTTTGGGCTGCAATTTTATGCACGATCCCAGATAAATTCTTAAAATGAATATTTTGACGTTTCCCAACTACTTTTGGTTAGATGAAATTATTTTCAACTCTAATATTTAAAACAAAATATGTTCTGCGGTTTGTAGAGCTGGTAAACATCGAAGTACTATTTCGAAATTGTTGAAATCCGTTCAAATGCAGTTTATAGGTAGTTGTATTCCCACTAGTTTAATATACGTCCAATATACCCTACCAAGTGAATAGATTAGCTGCTTTGCACTGTTCATAGATAGTTTGTTAATTTGTGAAATTGGCTGCATGAGTCATCAAGTGGATGGGATTGAACAGTAAAAAACAGTGTTATCATTGGCCATTGCCTAATCACGATTGCTAATGTTCCTGATTACATTGATGCCACTTCAAGGCGTCCAGTTCCAGCTAAGTTCTCAAATGTTGCGATACAGTTCTGGAGAATGTCTTAAAATAGCCACGGCCCATATGTAGATACGATATGTTAGCGGGAACACGGGTACGCCTAATACCAAATCAAATAATAATAATATTGGAGCAATTTCATGCTATCGTTAATTAAGCAGAAACAGAAGCAGAAGCAGAAGAAATCAGCGAGCTACTGTCTGTCAAAAAACAAAAACACTTTCAGGTGCTGTTCATGTTGTTTATGATTCTGCGCTACTTATCTATGGGGTATATACCCTGTTGTATGCGGGTCTGTTGCCCTGTGATTAGATCCGGTGCCCAATATCAGCCAATTGTTCGATTTAATTGACTCAAATGTGGGCTAGGCTTGACAATACATCTTATCAGTAGTATTTTGTACAGGTATGCATGGGGCAGCATGAGTTTCTGATGAAGTTGGGGTTTAAATGGTGTTATTAGACATTGAAATTATATACAATTATAGGATGTTTCCTTAAGACCTGCAGTGGGGCTTACTATATGTGGTTTTATTGTATATAATATTGGAGTTTGAGGAAACGGATTTTTTAGCAACGAATTCGGAATAGAATAAAATGTTATTTCCAGCATTTATTTTCAAAATATTATTTAATTATAGAATTTAATTTACATAATAAAAATTTATAATGAAATATTTTCAATCATAATTAAGAGTTCAAAAGTTGTACAGCAAAAATTTAAATTGAATAAGAGGTTTTTATTTTACTTATTTGTTTTAAATAAATCAATAAATAGCTTTTACTTTAGAATATATTTTATACAAAATTGTAATCCTAGCGACATAAGTGATTTACATTTGCATTTAGGCATAACTCTGTTCAATGTTCGTTATTAAGATTGTAATTTACGTCATTAAATAAATAATATAAGTTTTCCACATAACAGGTGTACCCCGTTGAAGATTCCAGTGCCTGCTTGTCTAGGAGTTGGAAAGAGCATACAAACGTCGGATAGCACCGTCTTTTTGTTGGCTTAAGCGTTGTGAGTGGAAATTGTCAATTGGCATGATAAGCGGACCCGTTGAAGTTGCCCGGGTACCGGAACAGGCGGGAACGTGCACAGTGGAGGTGTGCAAAACGTAAGCGACAAAATCAAATCAAGGGTTTCCATTTAGTCGACAATGCTATAAATAATAACGGCCTGGGGCAGGCAATAAACATTCAACGTTTGCTACGCGCCGCAGTTGGAACACGTCAAGTGAGACCCATAAATAAATATCCCTAATAATATCAATCATACCAAAAATACCAAAAATGTGCAAACTGAGCATCTGCCTATTGGTGACAATCTTTGGCTGCTTGCTAGCCAGCGGTTTGGCCGGCGTTGCCCGCGACAACTATACACATCGTGACATTATCCTGGTCCAAAATGTCCATGACTTTATGGCCAAGCATCCGGGTCTGAAGGTCCAGCGTCTGGCCAAGCAGCAGACGCTGGGACGTGTGGCCGGACAGTCTGTGCGTTATACCTTGGGAGCTCGTCTATCCGGTAAGGATATGCCTAAAAGGCGGCTATAATCTTCAGCTTACTAACATAATGTTTTTATTGCCTACTTTCAGGCGACAGACTGGTGGCTCAGGATGCGAACGTATTCCAGTATACGCGCAGAACCGACGTCAGCATGCAGCTGACCTATCCGGAGTCGGGCGCTGGCGCCATTGTGACCTATGTGGAGATCATTTGCACCCAGGACAGTTCCGATGGCAATGCCTATGTGGTGGCTGGTGGCATTGGACAACGCTTCATTTCCATCTTGGTGGAGACCAAGCAGACCGACAGCTTCGCCTATCAGGCCCAATACTATGGAACCGAATAAACACACATATACCTACCTCAAATAGCACCACAATAATACACAAATATATATCTAAAAAAGAAATTTAACTCGTTTTGTCTCATTTCCTTTTGCAAACATCGTACGAGTATGGGGCACTACATAAGTGATTTATGTACTATTCGTAAAACTTTGTTGGGGCCTTCGTAAATCAATTCTACTAAATATCAAGTCCAAATAAATTGCAAGCACTCACGCGCTTCCCACTTCAAATGATTGCCCGTGATCTCATAAATTATCGCTTAAGCTATCTGATTTTTCGGGATATTCCAGACAGAGTGCTGAATTGATTTGACGACATTATCGGCATTCGACATTAATGGAAGTTTTTAGTACTCACGCGATCACTTTTTATACTAGGTAGCGACACCTATAGAGGAAGCGAGGATACCACTGAACAGTACATCGAGCGGAGTCTATTTCAAGAACTGTGAGAATTATTAGACTTAGAATGTGGGAAGGCAAATCAAGTTTACCTTATATTACGGATCTCAAGTCCATCCACGGATTAATAGATAAAAAAGTATTATAAATTTATTTTATACTCTTTTCTTAAAAAAAATCTGAAGGGGGAAGATCGGAAGGACGGGCCGGACTGTACTCTATATTTAGACAGTGCATAAAAATGTATTAATTTAAATTGCAGGTATTTAGTGAATAATTTTCTTTCATATAAATTAGTGGAATTGTCGAGTGCGCACGACTTATCAGCAGCACCGCCTGCTCGTGTTTCGTTCTGCCAAATTGTTCGCAAGATCAAGGCTATTTGTTTCGTACTTATGAAGTGTTTGTAGTGCCAAGGGAGTTCCCCTTCCCTTCCCCGCCCCTTCTGATATGTTGATTCACAGTGAGTACAAAGAAACAACAATTATTGCACTTATTAATAGGGTTTATCAATTGATTAGCCATATAATTCATTAATCTTAAAGCTATGCCGAAAAGCAAACCAAGAATTTATTGCAACAGTACTACAGTCTTGCAAATGATATCGCATTCTGATATTATGAAATTTCGTACATCATGGTAGAAAAGCTTCGACCATGCCATATATCACTTTCGCCAGCAGGTGGCGCTTTGTCAGAATTGACAGCTTGACAAGTCGTGACATGTTTATTTTGCAAGCTATTATCGATAACAGCTTATGAAGTGGCTGACGGGTCATAGTAGACGCCTGGGTTTTATTTTAATTTAATATTAAAGCCGTCAATAATAAAGCCATTTATTAACTAACTTACCCAATTTTTTGCGTGTAGGGTATTTTGAAAGAGCTCTTAAAACGATATCGCTGTGCAAATGTCAAAAATATTGCTTAGCTGACGCCTGATTTTTGGGCAATTAGATTATTTGCCATTCTGCGCAATTATAGACACACGTTCATACATATATATGTATATATATATATATAGTATACTATATATTGGATAGATTGCAATACAAATTAATACAAACAGAAACAAAACATACAAATGGAAAACACGCGCTTGTGGCAAGCAAATTCTCACACCCTCTTTCTATAAGCATAATCAATCAATTAGCTTAGTGATAATACCGGTGCATTTGACAATCGGTTACGATGCACTTGCATTTAAATCGAAAACTAGTAAAGCTCGTTTAATAATCATTATTATTTAATTAATAAATGAATATAATAAATAAATCAATAGAATTCATTTTATTTCTGAGAGTGCCAGTTTATATATGAATCAGGGAGGGCATCTGAGTGTGAATATACTCTGTAACTATGACTATGGCGGTTGTGGTGTACCCCACATCCAAGAGCTGTTTAAATTATTCTTCTTCTTCACTCTTTTATGGTTGATTTGAATATATGTAGTTATATTTTATGTAGGTATAAAGTATTTACTTATAGTATTACAATATTACGCTTGGTTTTTTCTAAACCCTACTTCCTCAAAGATATCTCAGACCTCTCTAACAAAACAGCTTTCCAAATTCATCCAAGCTACCGTATGATTTTGTTAGTCTTCACCACAAGTAGGAAGGATCTCGGGCCATTTTATCCAATATTTTGGGCCATAAAAAAATAATAAACAGGCTTTTACCAATTCAAGTGGATTATAGGTGTTTGGGAATCTGAATCCAATGCCAATTGTGCTCCATCACGTCAGCGTTTCTTGCAAACCCCAATAAATTTTGGAACCCTCTCGAATATCAGCCCCACTATTTTCAAACTTTGGAGTTAAATAACTTAATAACTTTAAAATTGAATAGAGACCCTGAGTTTTGATATTCAATACTACACACACAGTCGAACCGATTGTATATTGCATATCTTCGCTGTTTCTTATTCGATAATGCAATAGGCCAAATTGCAAGACCTATGAGGCTGCTGGGGCTGTTTGCGTTTAACCTTTGGAAGGGGGAAGATATCAAAAATCTAAAACAAACTTGATCAGCGTACACAGCTTTTGTACCAAAAATGATGTCTATAGCTCTAATTGTTTCCGAGATCTAAAACATATATACAATATATCTTTAAGACGGAAAGCAACGTATAAAAGCGAGAGAACTGGAGAGCCAGAGCTAGTAAAAAACAAAAACCAAAGTGGTTGCAAAAACAAATAGTAGTGTGATTAAAAAACATTTTGAAAATGAGACAGGGAGCCAAAACAAACTATTGTTTTCTTTTGTACTTACTATGTATGCCAGTTTCTTTCTTTTAACCCTACGGAAATTATTAATGACTCAGAATATCTTTGAAATCAGCAAATACCTTATGAATTGGAAAAACCCAGATATCAATTAACATCTATGGATGCCAAGACCTTAGCCATTCCCTTGGGCGCGCAAAAAAACCCAGCTATCATTTTTTTAGACGCAATAAGTTTACTACTATTATTGCATACACTCGTGCAATATGAAAAGTAGTATAAACAGTTGTGTCTATAGTACATGGTTATTAAGTCTGTTATCGATCATAAATATAGAACGACCAATAGTGAACTACGCACAAAGTTGGGCAAACAATTTGCAATGCTCTTTCTACTGTTTTTTTTTTTTTTGTTTTGTGTATTCTATTGCTTTTCTTTTCATATTATTTTTATTAATTTTTGAAGTGGCCAAGACGGAGACGGAAGTATTTATATAAATTACCGTACAAGTTCCGTCTGAAGTGTTTGAATGCATGAGAGATTATGACATCAAATTGATATCTATCACATGCTTCGCGATGGGGTGAACGGTGAACTGAATATGAATAATTTTATGGAATTTTTGTTATTGTTTTGGGCCACGCGAGACAAACGATCGATTGGCGATGTTATTGGGCAAATTAATTGCCTAGCATTAGGCCATGGCTAAAAATGAATTACCTCAAGTGGCCTATTTATAGAAACTGAGCGAATTATTGCCAATTAGTAGCCGATAAAAAAATCCACCAAAATCGAAGCCCAAGAAGCCTAACAAATAAACTCAAAAGCCAAAACCCATCACGGCCAATACAACACACTCGTATACAACTCTATAAAGGTTTTTACAGCTTATCGTTCAGTTGTACAGTTAAGTCTTATCTAATGCTGACCGCCGATAAGAGCTGCGCGTATAAAAGCCAACCACAGCGCCAGGCGATGCACAAAACAGTCGCCAAATTGATTGCACAGCGCGCGGATCCCCCCAGAGATCTCTTCACACTATATCTACTATATCTTTCGTATATACTATTTTGTTGTTTTTCCGTTTTCCGCTTTTCCGCTTTTCGTTCGTCGGTTGGCTGTGCGTTTGTGTGAGCGGCGCTTACACTTTGAAGAGTGTGTGAAAAATGTTGCGAGTTTTCCTCTCGCTGCTTCTGCTGAGCTCCAGCGCACTCGCTGCTCCATCATTGGCCAAAGCGCTGCTGCAGCTGCTGCCGCAGCTGCGGGCCAACGATTTGTATTACTCGCCCATAACAGCGGTTACGGATGACTCTCGTTATACCACACGATATCCGGAAGCATCGCTGGAGGCGCTGGACAAAGTGACACATTCGAAGAATAATATTGTATTTAGCAAAGGCGAGCGTATATCGGGTAAGTTAATTGCTAGGGTTGTGTCGTTGGAACTACTCGTTAATGTTGCGTTCTCGTCCTGTTCTCGTTGCTTTTGTTTGTAGGCGACAAGCTGCTGGTGAATAACTACGATGACGAGAGCTTCACGAAGGCTGTTGATGTTGAGGTGGAGATGAGGTATCCATCGACAACAACGGTTGGCATCACGCTGACCTGCATTGAGATCTATGTGGACTCGTCGTCAAATGATGCGTTTGCATATTTTATAAATGGTGGCATTAACAAAAGTTCGGCTTCCATACTGTTGGCCAGTAATTCGACGCGATCATTCTCATATGAAGCCTTCTTCTATGGTTACTAGACTAGAGAACAATGCGTTGCAAATAAAACAACAACCACAACAACCACAACAACATCTTCAACTTGGAACTGAACTGTGATCCGCCATCGTCATCGTTATCGCCATAATCCATACAAATTGTTTTTTGTGTTTTTTTTCTATTATCTTTAAAGTCCCCCGTTCGCATGCCCTCAACTTCCCTTTTTGACAAGTATTATAGTGCTAAAATTATTATTAAAAAAAAAAAAAATTATTTTAAAAAACATTTGAAAGAAACACAATGTACTCAATTTGAATTCAGAAAAGTTATGCAACTCGTTGGCAACTTCTGTATTTAGTTTATTTATCAGGCCGCTTGCAAAATACTATATGCATATCTATCAATGTCTTGACTTTACTTCATTCAGAATCTAACTAATTGACACAATTCGTACGATTCGTGAGTGTATCATATGATCTAATACTTTGATAAGATGACGCAGGCTATGGCGCGTGTCATTTCCGAGTACGAAAACTACGAGACTTTGACAATCAATTTGTTAATACTACTTATACGAGTATACAAGCTGCAAGAATCATTTATACTTACTACCGTATCGCTACTGGGTTTTAGTACATTCGAGCCTGAAAGTCGGAGCTTATATGACTTATTTCCGTTAGGCTACCAGTACTGAATTTACATAGTACTTGAGATAAATAAACTACGTCAATGAAATATGGTAGACACACGGACAGATACAATTGTTCAGAAACAAATTACAGTTTTACTAGTTGGAGCTAACATATAGTATACGATACAATTGGTAATAGAATAAACATTACGATCGAAAAAGAATGAGTAAAGATATTGGATAATATATATGTATATAAAACCAGTAAGAACGGGGCTACAGTCAGACTTAACCGACTGAAGGACCCTACACTTTGTGTTTTCTTCGCTGTTTCTTATCCGACCGTAATGTAATACACAGCATCGTTGGAGATTGTCATGGTTTTTTGTTAATTCCTGTAATAATATCCACTTATTTAAAAATCAAATGTCAATGAATATTATCTTTTATTTAGAGAATTCATCGTATAGAACTTTTGCTCTTTCAATATTTGAATATTTAGAGTATTATGGGGTGTTAAAAATAAATGTAAAAACAAGGAAAATTTAGTTTTGCCAATATATTTCGCGTGTATATTTCGGTAGTCATCATCAGGGCGAATTATTTGACACGTCTGCTCTGTTTGACGTGGAGCTATGATCTGATAATATTAAAATTTTTGATCCGAATTTAAATATTTTGCATGCGGTCGACCTTTGTGAGGAAATTCCCATTTTTTTCAAAATGTATCTATATGTATAGAGCCGGATGCATAGTTGAAAATAATTAAAAATTTCGAATTTGTTTACTGTTAAGAATTTTGATTAAAGCACAATTTAAATGCATGACTGAAATAATTCTCATGAATAATGACTTGCTATGATGTTGATTATACATATTTATATTAATGCACGACTTATCATCTTTATATAAAGAAAACAAAAAATGAAGAGAGAGAAAAGAGCCAGCGAGAGAGCTAAAGAGTGTTATTAAAATAATTCTTTTGTCTGGTGATTTTAAAATCACTAAGCTTCCAACATTATACAGTAGTGTTGACATCGAGTAAAATGCTAAGCGCGTTCTCTCAGTTTTTAGTGCTTCTTTTGGCAGTTTTAATTTTGGGCTATAATGTCTGTTTTGCTTACAGCGAGGGTAGGTTGATTGTTATGTTACGGTTTGTTTGTAAAATGTATTCAAGTGTTATACTATATTTGCATATGAAACTAAAGAAGGAGAAAGCTGCCCGTACAGAGATGGAGTCCCGGAAAGTACATGTCTACTTCCGGACGACTGTGAAACGCTGACATCATATAAAAACCTAACTCGTCGAGATCTTGGCTGTGGCTTCAAACCACCGTATGGCAATGCGCTTTATTGCTGTCCAAACTACTACTCTAGTGAATATGAGCCGGGCCTTTTGGAACCCGAGTACGTTAAATATACTGAAATCATTTGCACCACTCTGAAAAATGTCATTTTCCGTTTTTAGAGCTCCCATACCAGTCGGTATTTCCAATAATATGGTCTCGCTGATTTATTTTACAAACACATACGATAGTGAAATCAATCTGTGTACGGGAGTTGTTGTGCGGAAGAATTATATTTTGACTACGACCAACTGCGGAAATATGAGTGATAGCAATGATAAGAATCCGACTAAGGCAGAATTCTCTTCAAGTTCGGTGTTGCACATCAAGGGGGTATACCTAAATAATTGCAGTTTTACTAAAATTTTTATACATGTGTGTACATGCAATTTTACAGATGCCCAAAGCCTATAATAATGATTTAATGGCGTGTGAACTGATGGAACCCATTAAAGAGAGTGAAAATATCGGTATTGCCAAGACTTGTACAGCGGCAGATCGGCAAGCCAATCACACAATGTACGCTGTGGGATATGGAAAGCATGAAGGTATTTACCCATTAAACATACCTAAATATCTATTATTTATCATTTTACTTCTATACATGTGTGCCTACAGGTACCAAATGTCCCTTATTTAAGCAACAGATGAAGTTCCTCTCGCATGAGAATTGCAAAGGAATGCGAAACGATCGACGTGTTAAAAATATCAACGTGAATGGAACCCATGTCTGCGTGGCTACCACGGGCAAACGCCCAATTCCCAGAAATAAGGATCAGTGTAAAAACTGTCTTACAACCGGCGCCACTGTCCTCCATATAGAACTTCCTGATGGGAGCTTTTGTGTGGCTGGTATTGCTACGCCAACCACGGATAAATGCTATATCATGAATCGTCCCATCTACTACAGCATTGTTGACGATGATATTCTGAACAACATACTTCCCGAAATGCACTAATTATACGTTTATATATCACATAATAACAAAAAATTTTATAAAATTTATATATATTCATAGAATAAATTGCGAGAGCTTGGTATGACAGTCCGGTACCGACCCGGAGCTCACGCTACGCGCTCGCCCAGATCGGTCGGACGGGCCCGACTGTATATTACCCTGTACCCCATATTATATATATAATTTTATAAAAAACATACGAAGTGTAGCAGCAATGCTTTTCCTTCTACTTCTGTCTTTCACTTTAATGGCCGCGCTGCTAGAGGGTGAGCGAGGCAACGCCTGCAATATTGTTTCCCTTATAACTTCTGAGTTTATAAACCGATTTTCAGGATAATTAAATATAATAGAAAAGACTATATATTGCAAATATTAACGTTGTATTTTCAAATTTCCGCATGTTATTCGGATTTTATCGATTAGGGCCTAAATGGTGCGTAGTTTCAATAAAAATAATCGCACAATTAGAGTCGTGCCTATACAATTGATAAGTATGAATGAATTGTGCACGAGAATGCATCGATTGGTTTTGAAAACTTAAAAATCAATGCATACAATATTAAGTTAATATTGTTCGAAAAACAAACAAAATCCAGTAAGGACGGAGCAGATCAGTCGGGCGGAAGACACTGTACTTTTTGCTACCGATTATACCCTTAGCGTACAACAATTGTACATATCTTCTTCATTTGAAGCGCGATACATTGAATTTCACAAAAAATCCCAAAAACGATTCTCAAATAAATAGAATAGATTAAATCGTCAAGAAAAAATCGAATCGATCGAAATCGAGTCAAAGCCCAGTTCTAGGAGAGAGACTTTCGCATTATGTTTATGTATTATGTTTTTAATTGGCTTATTACTATTTAAAAAAAAAACCCGGCTCCGTTTATAGACAACAATTATATTACCTCAGTTTGCCAACCTGATCAAGAATATACATGTATAAGTATTTTCCTTTTGTATTAAAATAAAAAAATTATATATAGAATATATAAATATCAAACTCAACCGCAGTATGAGTTCAGTTTCGTATCAGCATTGGAACATACAACAGCTGAATATATTGAACTCTCACGCTGTTTTAAAAACTAACATTATGCTTATCATCATATTTGCTCTTGGTGTTTTTCCCATGATAGCGCATGGAAGTACGACTATCATCCGTAGAGGTAAATTCATATATAACATTTTTATAATATATTAATATACAAATATATTATATTATATTGGTATGTATTTTCCTTTTTCTTATCTCTTGTGTTAATTAGAAAATGATGGCTGTAGTTTGCCGGGAGGGTATGAAGGCACATGTAAAAGTTATTACGATTGCACTATAGCGAATGAATATATTTATAAGAAAATACTTGCACAAGAAGATTTTCTTTCTTGTCGGTACGTGAATGCATTGCAGGAGTTAATATGCTGTCCTAATTCTCGCCCCACAAATGATTCAATCCCTCAAGGTCCTACAACAAAACCAATCAGACAAACACAATCACAATCAAGTGAGCGGATGAGCCCGTAAGTTGTAGAGCATTATAAAATGATGATGGGTTCTGACATTGATGAATATTAACTTAACAGTGTTGTCGCTCTGCTAAGCAGACATTTGGCATCTCTGGTGTATCTTGAACCGACAACCCTTGATGATTTTATATTGAAATGTACGGCCATTATTATATCTCCACAACATGTACTGGCGACAAGTCATTGTATTGGTAAAGAACTAATCAAAAATCCTCAGCGAGCTCAATTTGGGGTCGATCGTAGAACTCGATTTGAGATTGAAATCAAGGTAAAGTAGTTTTGTCATTTGTTTGTTTCATTAAAAAAAAACTAGTGAAAGTATTTATTGGCATAGCATACATATAATACATATAACGACGAACTGGTACTGTTTACACTGCATAATCCTATTCCTCAAGACAAATATTACGGAGTTGTTAGCAATGCTACTCTTTGTGAACGGGCCGATGTACAATTACCACCAAAATTAACGGCCGTCGGCTTTTCCCAAAATACTGATGGTAAGTTAAGGCATTTTCAGTCAACCAATCTACAAATTTAACTGTATGTTTGCAGGAACTAACTGCGCTCTGTTCAAAAAGGATTACCTCTACATAGAAAGTTATTCCGCATGCCAGAACCTGACAGAAAATTTGAATGTGCAGAGCATTTCTAATAGCACTCACCTCTGCATTCGGAAAAGCTACAGATCTGACCGAGCACGTAGTACCAACAATTGTACGCACTGTTTAACTCCCAGCACCAGTGTGCTCCATGTGGAGCGTACTGATGGGAGCTACTGTGTGGCTGCCATTGCCACGCCCACCACGTCTACATGCACTGAGCAAAGCGAAACATATTTATATACAAGCCTCTTGACTGATGAATTCAGCAATTTCTTAATAGGCCACATTATTCCCCAAAGAGGGCCAAGGATATAATCTAATACTACTATACATACACAATGATGTATTGAAATGGTGATGATTGTTATTATACGCTACGAGTTTATAAAAATATGTTAGAATCATTACACCGTGTTGAGTAAATTAAACCAAATATCGTATATTGCATTTTACTCTATATTTTTCAGAGTTGACTTCTTTCGAAAAGGGGTGTAATACCTATATAGTATTAGAGTGACCAATGTCGTCTTTAGCAGTTGTTGAAATCATTAATATCAACCGATTCTGTGAATTTAATCAAAATCGGTCCATAATTAAGATTGATATTTTGACTATAGGTCAAGAAACTCTAAATAATTTGAATTTGCAATTAAAGTTGTTTTCCGGGTCAAACTACGCAGTGCTTTAATTGTCAAAAGTTTTGATATGCCCTTGTCACTTGAACATTTCAGAGCTGTATTACAAAAATTTCGGGGCGACAAATATTAGAAATTGAATGTAATTAAAATGGAATCTCCAGCTTCAACATCATCCGGTCCCGTGCCAAGCTCTGACTATTTTTACGGTTGGGATTTATTATATAGCACCGTTGGAGATACAATTTCCCAGAAGTCTGACGTGCTGATCGTGTTGGCACACTTCCTACTAACCAAGCATTGTCAATTTCGTTGTGTTGGGATTGGATATTCTGACGTCTTGTCAGAAACTGATATTGGCAGCGAATTGTTACCGGATCAATGGAATGGAGATAAATCCAAATATTTACTACGATATACGCATAATCAAATGCTCTATCTCTTGATTGCCCATATAACTGGAGATGCATTAATTATCAATATGCTGGATGTCACAAGTAAAAATGTGTCAAACCTGTGTATTGTACCGGAAACACTCGTTTTGGATCTAAAAGGTGGCATTGCCAAAACTCTTCCAAGTGCCATGGATATTATTGAGCGTTTTCGCAGAGAGCTCTTCGATCCGATATTTCCATCAAAATCACGCGAGGCAACCACACAAGTACAGCACCAATCGTCATCTTCACCATTTCCTCTCAATAGTCATTCAAACAACCAATCCTTAAATCCTTTACTTATAGAGGAATATCGTCCGCCGCTTTCCACTGTGTTTACACCGCACGGTTTCGAGGTGCCAGATCCTTTGGGTTTTCCCGAAGTTGGACGAGGCGATTTGGAACCACTTAGCAATGGACTTGGCAATTTATACCTTTCCCACAATCCGAGGCCAAATCAGCCTAATGGGCCCGGGCAGGGTGAACCGAATCCAGATAATGCTCAGCCACCAGAATGGGGTCCAGATCAGTACATATGAAACCACTTCTCAAACTTTTTTCGCCTTCAAATATAATGGACAACAATTTAACAGATATGAGTTTGGAGTTAATTAGAAAAAATAAAGCACATAAATTTAAATATCCATTTATTTTAATTTTTTATCATTTTGATAGTTAGTTTTAAAAATGGAGATGAAATAGGGTTAATAACTTGGAACTTATTTTGAAACATCTACGAAAATCGTATTGCATTTACACGCTGTAAAATTAAATGTAAGGTGTATAACTTAATTTAAATGAAGAAGCATTTCATCTAATTAACGAACCTGTTCATACAATACAAAAATACCAACGTCATTTGGATGTTAAGAGCGTCTTTTGCTGAGCTTCATTGAAAATGCACAAAACTAGCTCACAACCAGAATGGGCGGAGCAGATCAGTCGGACGGGCCCGACTGTCTTATACCCTGTGCCCTATATTTTTTATAAAATTTTATAAAACTGTCTTACGCAGCGTAGCAGCAATGCTTTCTCTGCTACGTTTCCTATATGTGCCGCTTAATTGGCCGCGCTGCTAGTGAGCGAGCGTGCAACGCCTGCAATATTGTTTCGCCTATAACTCCTGTGTTTATTGATCGATTTTAATGCGCTTCTCAGGAAAGTTTAATATAATAGAAGAGAGTATATATACCGAATAACAACGTTCTATGTTCAATAATACGCTTGTTATTCAGTTTTTATGAATTAGGGCGTAAAATGGGCGTGGCATCCAAAATTTGAAAAAAAAACCCTATCTGCGCCTAATATAGACCTACAAATAACTGAAAACAGAATTTATATAACTCGATCTGTGTCTCTTAAATTAGCGAATGAATTCTTTTTAGGCTCGTTGTGGGCGGAAGGGGAGTGGCATCCAAGATTTGAAGTAAACTTGATCTGCGTATTGTAAACACCTTTCAGAAATGACCAAAACGGCTTTTCTAGCTATTATAGTTGCTGAGATCGACGCGTTCAAACAGACGGACAGACGGACAGACAGACGGACATCGCGAAATCGACTCAGCTCGTCTCCCTGATCAAGAATATATATAGTTTGTGGGGTCTGCCACGCCTCCTTCTGGCTGTTACATACATTCGCACAAAGTTATTAACCCTGTTTTTCCCATTTTTCAAATGGGCACAGGGTATAATTATCGCTTGTGGAAATCATCTAATAGCCTCTACAACAGTCTGAGATTCAGAGGGTCAGTAAACGATAATCAGGGAGCTAGTTCGTTTGCTCTCTTTAGTGAGTCGTTCAGTTGATTCCATGTGGAACGGTTCGACACAACTCTGACCAACACTTCCTCAGTTGCCAGTTAGAAGCTGGGCTAGACGATGACGCTGACGTTGACGTCGACGTCGACGTCGACGTCGACATCGCTGCGCGAACGATGCTGTTAGCGTCATATGGGGTCTGAGAGAACGCAACAGTTGAGCGCGAGCGCAGCTCCAGTCCAGTTTAGCTTAGTTGGGCTCAGTTTAGTATCGGGTGACGACTGACGGCTGTAGGGTGTCGGCCATGTCAACGCGGGTGTTTAGTCTGGTATTGACGGTGCTTGGGCTCTGGCTGAGTAGATGCTGGGGCTACTACAACTTGCAGGGTGCGTGCTCTTTCAGATTCACAATCGCTAGCGATCACTCTCTCTCTATCTCTCTCTCCCTCGCCCTCTTGCTGCCTCTGTTTGTTGACTCAGATTAATGCATGTGCATTCTCTCTCTGCAGTGGGAGATCCATGTTCGACGCCAGAGTATCGCGGCGACTGCCAGCCGGTGGAGGATTGCGCGACGCTGACGCAGTTCATCCAGAGCGGACGCCTGTCTGTGGATGCTGTGGCTAACTGTGGTTTCACGCCACGCGGCGAGAAGATCTGTTGTCCACTTGCAACCAATGACACGACAAAAACAACAACGGTTGCAACGACTACAACGACTACAACAACTACAACGACTACAACCCGGCAACCAAGTATTGCAACAACCACAAGTCCACCCTGGCTGAGCATATTCAACACGAATCGCGACTACTTGGAACGCTCGGTCGCTGTGCGGTTGTCTCCCGAGCCGGAGAGTATTGTATTTCCGGATGCGTCGAACGACACGCTCTGCCGCACCAGCTTGTATGAGGGCAAATGCCTGGGCATATCCGAGTGCAAGAGCTTGGCGATATTACTGCGACAACGTCGCCTAAAGGATGAGCAGGTCGAAACCTGCCAGCCCGGCACCGTCGAAGAGATCATCTGTTGTCCCATGAACATGCCACTGGAACCGCGTGATCGCATTGGCACTGCCACACGGGTGGGCGTACCGGAGACTGAAACACGGACGGTTAACGCAACGCCAACTGCTGATTCGATGCTCACGTTGCAGTCGCTGAATTTGATAGCACGTGCGGATGCTCTGCTGCCACATTATACGCATCTGGCAGCTCTGGCATATCCAAATTCCGCCTTCGATGGTTATCTGCATCGCTGTACGGCCTTGGCGCTGGCGCCGCAGCTCCTGCTCACTGCCGCCGGATGTGGGCGTCCCAATCACGCGGTCTTTGGCGTGGCCGACATGCGCGATGTGGATGAGGAGAGCGATAAGCTGGTGGATATTACGGTACCTATCTCTCCCTATATTTAAATTTCATTTGAAAAGAACATGACGCAACTTAAGCACAAGTAAGCAGTGCCCCACAACATTGATACATATGCAATTGTGGATACATTTGAATATGATTTTAGTAATATGTTCCGAATTAACCAGATTTATCGATAATATTTAGACCACGGACTTTTGAAAAGTACCAAAGCGTCTATCAATTTAGTGCAAAGGTGTGTATCACCTAGAAGGAGGCGTGATTGATCCTACAAAATGTATATATTCTTTATTTGGACGAAGATCTGTGTCGATATAGTCAGTCAGTCCGTTTGCCTATCTGTTTATCCAATCTAAATCTCGCAAACTGTAAGTGCTAAATCCACCATTTTTGGCATATAGGTTTTTCTATATTGCAAGCAGATCAAGTTTGTTTTAGATTTTTGGTACCTCGCCCCCTTCCCCAGCTAACCGCAAAAACCCCAACTGTCTCAGAGATGTCGCAACTACAATTTTAAAGTTAAAGTTAAAGACTTTAAATTTGGCATGTCTGTGACTTATAGCATTATTCATCAATGCTGTAAATTGCATTACGATCGGTTAATAAATAGCGAATATATGCAACTTACAAATATACAGGGCCGCCTACTGTCGGTTACGTTCGACTGTAGCCTTCCGGAGGACTGATCTGCTCCTTCCTTACTAGTTTCATTTCGGTTTAAGAATATTAGAGCGAAACGTTGTCAAATTATTCTAGATCGAAATGGTGAATATTTTAGACTGATTGTAATGCATTTTATATAGCCTCTGTCTAATTCGCTTCCTTTCTCAGAATGTGGCTGTATATCATCGGGATCTGGCGCTGCTCAGCTTGCGTCAACCACATCCCGGCGGACAGGCGCCAGTTTGCAGTTTCAGTGAGCAGATACGTTCCCAGTCCAAAGGGCAAATTGTGGCCACCGCCTGGGCCAAGGGCAACGGTAAGTTCCCAGTTGGCTTGTCTCCTGTTTTCAGTTGTAACTCTATGAAATTGATCAACAGCCAGCGACTGTCCGCTCTACGAGCTGCCCATGCGTCTGCTGCCCTCGGCCGACTGCAAGGACATTGGCCTGCTCGGCCAGATCCCGGATCTTCCCTCACGGCACATCTGCCTGGAGCCCGTCAATGCCGCTGCTCTCTCGGCCACCGATGGCTGCACACCCTGTCCGGCCGGTGTGGCCAGTGTGCTCCATTTGATGCGCCCCAATGGCACCCGATGCGTCCTGGGCATTGCCACGCCCACCGGCGCCAGCTGTGAGGGATCTGTGATGTACTTCACCAGTCTGCTGGATCGCCAGCTGGTCGAGTTTGTCAATGAGCAGCGTTTGAAGCTGTAGTTATTATGGTTTAGTTAGTTTAAGCCTTGAAATGTTTCCATTTCCCCTTCATGCCAGCATCCAACAACTGTTTCCACTTAACTAACATTCATGCACATCGATTAGACTAGGGATATCAAAATGTATCCGCATTATACTATATACTATATGTTATTGTTGTGATTAGATGTACTATATGAATGCTATTTTTATGATCATTTAAAAAACAGAATTCAGTGTCGTGGTACTGCATAATTAAACTAGACTAAAGTTAATCACAATGGCTAGCGATAAAGCACAAACAATGGGTAAACTGGTTTGGCTCAAACAAAAGCCAAAGCAATTATAGCTCGGAAGCTATATAAGATACTGAAACAGAAATCGTTGTTTACATATTTAATAATATGCATGACAATTATACTTTGTTTGTACGCAATTGAATAACTTGGCACAGTACTATTTTAGTTCCAAGAATCCAAACGTTTTTGTCGACTAGTGTATGCTGCAGTATGTGATTTATACAATTTCAACTACAGACAAATATGTAAAATATTAAAAAAAATATATTTTATATATATATTTTATATAATTAGATTTTATATATTTGTATAAGCCCAATAAACATTTTGTGTTTAAGTACAGGGTCATCCGAAACAAACAAAGATATTTATGCAAAACTGGTTAAGAATAATACAACATGTAGTAAAAACATGTATTATGATATCCTGTAACAGGCCCACAAAATATATAAATTCTTGATCAGGGTAACGAGTTATTTATTTTTACATTAATTTGGATGTATATATCAGAAGTAGGCTATGCTACATAAATTAATGTCCCGATATACCACATTTTTTTTAATATTTCTTACGTTGTTTCAGTGTTGAATTTCTGAATTAGACTAAATAATATTGTGTTCAAGAATATATGCATTTAAATTGGGGAATGACATTAAAATCATCGATATCTCATTCCCACAACTCGACCTTTTGTATACGTATATAGCAGCATACACATAAGTAGTACGGGCGAGGGTGAGCTATGGTACAGAGTATAGGACAGTCGGACTAGCCCGTTTGTTTTTGAAGGATCTTTGAACAGATTTTGAAATTTAAATACATAGTGTATACAACTATTTTGTAATATTTTATACAAATCTAATAGACACTTTCTGTATAAGTATGCACAGGTCCATCCGATACAAGCAAAAATATCGATGTCAAATTTGTTAAAGAACTACTAAGTTATCAATAACAACATGTTTGCTTGAGTTTTGGAAAATTCGTTGTAAATATTTTGAACTAATGCATAGCTTGCTCATCTAAAATAACCCATGCTCAAGCTGTGTATTCCCCTTGAATCACAACTCTTAGCCGTATAGCCGGTAGTACGTTGTTGTTCAACTTGTTTATCGTACTTATTGAGTTTTGAAGAGCGCCAATCGCTTCTACTCGCCATACCTGTGTATCTCGTCACTCGGTGGTGCACGAGTGCGATCGAGAGTGTGAGTTTGAGTACGAGATTCTGTGAATTGCTACAAAATTAATCGAAACCGGTTCGCGGTTCGCTATCAATCTGACACAATGAAGCAAGCGAACAGCTTGGCCACGGCCTCATCTCCGGGTCCTGCTCCCTCTCTGTCTCCGTCTCTGACTCTGGCCATACAATTGCCTCGGCTGCGCTTCAGTTCTAATCTCAGCTTCAGTTGCCAAAGCGACGCGTTGCCGTAAGGTAGTCCGTTGCCCTCAGAGCCCCGGTCCAATCGAGCGTACTGAGAGCAAAAAAAAAATACAACAAAAAACAAAATATACTATAACATTACAAATACAGACACCGGTTTCAATTTTAACATTATTTGTTTTGTTTGTTGTTTTTCTTCTGCATCATACAAACATACAAGTATTCTTATATGTCTACACTTTGTGTCGAACATTTTTCTTGGTTTTTTGTTCATGTTTCTAGCTTTGCGCTGTTTTAATAAAAGTGTTCGAATAACCGTATTCTACATAGAGCATATAATATATATTGGAATATACAGATTTGAATATAAACCAACGCCAAGTGCAGTTTGCTTTGGTTGGTTAAAACGCTCTTATCAATCAACAAGCTAACAAGTTGCGTGTCAAAGGTGCGTCTGATAATAAGCCACACAAAAGTAAGAATAAAACTAAAAATAAAATAAAACGTATAGTAATTCCTAAAAGTAATGCAATATTTGTGAAAACCCCATTTTAATTGTAGTACAGAACGATAATAAAGGCGTTTCGACTCCAATCTAGCGCCGATGCATGTGCCACAGTAGTAGCTAAAAGATTACGTCAAGTGCAATGCTTATGGGATTGAGCGTGCTTTTTTGTGACGTCATGAAAATAGATTGTTGTTAGTATAGTTAATTGCAACGTGTACAGGAAGAACTTTATTTATTGTGTATACTTGTATTTAGCATGTTTTTTTTTCATTCATACTAAAAACCAGCTAGAGGCAACACTAGTTACAGATCTTGTTAAGTTCTAATTTTGTGGATCTTGGTGGAACTTTGTTCAAAATGTTACCATTCTTAAATAATATTAAAGCTTAATCCAATTTAAACTTTATCGAATACCATATGCAGCGCCATCTAGATAGACTGTACCTTTGCTTTACTATTATAATACTATAAATGGAAAATGAGAGTCTAATTAAAATTGCTGTAATTTTGAATGCGTGTTAAAGCTTAATTTATTTGTAAATTGGTCGTTTGATTTGGTTTAATAAATAAGTTTATAATAACAGCATACACAAAGGCTTATGCGATAAAATACACGGCAAATGCTGTGTTTGCTCTATTTGTATTTGTCATCTGATTTCCAAATTTCATATTCTAGATAAAACACAGAACACATTCAACATGCACCCAAAAGTCTCAGTCGTACATGAATCCGCTGATATGACAGATAATTTGTTCATTTGCTCGAACTTGTTGAACAAGTGTATCATAATTTCTTATTAATGTTTGAAAATATTGTTGTCTTCTATCTGTTTACCCGCAATGAAACGTATAGTATGATTTGATAATAATTTGTTTTGAAGATATGTTATCTTCGTTCCCTAAAACCATCTTACCAGAATCCATAGAGAGAAAGCGTTGAATACCATGATTCATAGCTTTTGTTAAGAGACTGTTAACGGTTTATCTACATGGGGGAATTTCCATTCAAGATGTTTATAGTACTATTTTGATTTGGTGGGGTTTCTTACCCATGAATTTGACAAGTTCACACCCAGAAGATTACGCTAAAGTTTCAGTTTTTATTGATATTTGGGTCAATAGCAGGTTCAATATTATCAGTTGAACGGCGTTTATTTTTCAAATTGAAACAAACAAGTTTTGAATTGTGCTAAGTAGCACACAGTATTTATAATATATTTGTTTTATTGAATGGCCAGATTATTGTTAAAATGATTTTGTCGTACAAAAAATTTAAATATTCATTATTCCAAAATAATTTGAACCAAATCAAACAGCTGTTGCTATCAGCGAATTTAACACAATCCAAAAACATTATTTACATACATGCAAACTACAAATTGCAAAATAATATATGTATGTGTGTGTATGTTTCTTTATATAGCCTACATATGATTATTGTTCTGGTTTTAAATAAATTTGAAAATATAGTATAATATATATAATATAGTATATAGATAGTGAAAACAATAGTGAAATATAAAAAATCTCGGGCAAGCCCAACTGTCTTACAGCCTGTACCATAGCTCACAGTCGCCCGTACTATTTATGGGTATGGCATACAAAATAATGTCAATATGAAAATCTTTAATTACCTATAATTACTTTATTAATTTAAATTCAATTATTTTAATTTCAATTATTGTAATTGGTAGATATTAATTATCTCTACAGTTCGTATAAGACAGAATTTATTCGTCTTAAATTGGTCAATATATTATATTAATGGCCATTGTTTGCGGTAGAGGCGTGGCATCCAAAATTTGAAATAAACTTTATCTGAATATGGTATACACCAGAGAGCTGCATTGAGTATGATCAAGCCGGCTCTTCATCGCGAAATCGACTTAGTTTGTGAGGTCTGCCACGCCTCCTTCTGCCTGTTACATAGATTCTGACAAAGTTATTAACCCTGTTTTTTCCATCTTTCAATGGGTACAGGGTATAAAAACATCAGCAGACTAAGAATTGTAACAACAATCGTTAGATTTGGTAAACTTTTGCTAAACACTACAGTTAATATATGCAATTGATCTGCGTGAATAATAATTGTGTTTTTCAATCGAATTTCTGAATTTTTATAATCTACATACACACGATGCTATAAATCGGTCAATAAACTTGTTACTTATACAGTTCAAGCACCGATCCAGCATAAAAATCGTGTGTTATATACAATAAAAAATATAAGAGAACAAAATTCATAGCTTGTTATCAAAGGCAATACCATACTCTGAGGATTTACGAAGATATGTTTGATATGTTAGGAAATGTGCGAATATAACCATTTATATTTGATTTTAATATTTGTACTCTAATTTTCTCGCTTCAGTTAAATTTATAGCGCGGATTCTGAGGGGTTCCTGGCCATGGCCTTGTCCAGGAGAATGCGAGTTAGCCGAAGTCCAAGTCGAACTGGATTGAATGTTAGATTAATCAATGTGCTTGTGTGCAGTTTATTCCTCTGTGAGTTGCCATACATGGAGGCAGTTGAGGGTAAGCTGTATTTAGCCTATTTTTGCACATATTTAACGATGCCATTTGTTTTAGAGGGAGATGCATGTGAGCTGAAAGGGAAACTGGAAGGTGTATGCCGTGCCTCATCCAAATGTGAAGCACATGTTGAGAAATATATTAGGAAGGGCATACTAACAATCGATGATGTGACCACCTGTGGCTTGGGCCCGCATGAGGAGATTGTTTGTTGTCCGGTTGCTGAATGCTGTCCGGAGACGCCGGGGTAAGACTATCCTCAGATTTGTTTGTGAAGTTCTATAATATGTGGCTTACTGTAATTGTCTTGGGAAAGCTCTGTGCCAATTGTGATTGTTTGCATGTCAATGAATAGTATTTAGTTCAGTTAGCGTCTAACCCAAATGCGTCTGATTTACATGCAGCCCGAGACAGGTCCTAACCACCCCAACCACAACATTTACCACAACTACAACAACCACAACAACAACCACAACCACAACGGAACGCACCTTGGGCTCGGCTAGATCAAAGTTGGATGAGCAATCTTCTTTCTTTGACTTTCAGCAGTTGCTCAACAATAAGACGCCCCAACGTCAGCCCCAACCGACAGTCTCAAGCACTCGCAATTCTCCAGGGTCAGTGATAACACATGAACCGATCCGTCAGCAAACGCAAGAGCCTGTTTGGCAATTCCAAACCATGGGTCCATTGGGCCAGGCACCCGACATCAATACCAACAGACAACCCAAGATTATAAACCGCCCACAATCGTTGAGGCCCGCCATACCAACGCCACAGTCAAGATCGAGACCTACATCCGTTCCCCGGGCTACACCAGATCTGATACAGCTGGTCAATGATCGATTGCGTCAACAGGGCATGCACATTGTGCCGGCCCATGAGGTGAAAACATTTCAGCCACCCACAAAGGATGCTACAACAAGCACATCCCGTCCAGTCACAAGCAAAACAACAGTAGCACCCGCTGCTATCGATTTGGATCCATGGGCACCATTTCGTTTCCGCGAACACCCAGACAATGAGCTTGACACGAATATGCTGGACAATGGCGACAATGCTGGGTTTGTCACAATTTTCATGCAAACTTGATCAATTGGCCTTAGGCTCATTTACAACACCCTATGCTCGAACCGATATCAATATACACCTCTCGCTCCTTGTACACTTACAGACTGGAGACAACAACAACTCGCACCATACAGCCCACGCCAACCAACCGAGTGGACGTCGGACCTGGGATGGAACGACCGGCCGTACGAGGTGAGTTTCCTTTTCGGCTGTTACCTCTTGAGAGTTCAGATACGACTACTATTATTAACGATTAGAATTTTCCGATAAAAAATGTTTTATGGTAAAACTTGTACATCTATTTTTTATTATATATATGTAGATATATCTGATATTTATTTTCGATATATCAAATGATATCGGATTTGTTTATTATATATATTTTAATGCTCCATATCGATAAATTCCTGTCGATTTATATTCCTTATATACTTTTCAATATTTAACGTCAACAGCGTGTCGTAAAATTGAGACGCGCCAGGATCAGGAAGTTCTGACCCCGCACATCCTCGATGGCATACCAGTGCAAGATGGCGTTTATCCGCACATGGCGGCCATAGCTTATAGTGATTTTGGTACGTTTGCGTATCGTTGTGGTGGTTCTTTGATCTCAAGTCGCCATGTGCTGACAGCAGCTCATTGCGTCAATAATCCGTTGGATACGCCTGTTCATGTGCGTTTAGGAGCTGTGAATATAACTGGTCTGATGCCGGGATTTCAGGATGTAGCCATTACAGTAAGTTGAATTTTATTTTATATATTTTTTATTTATAAAGCGCTAACTTTATAATACTACAACTATACTATGTGCACTATAATGGTTTTATTTAAGAATTTTTAAAATGTGTTTTTATAACGATTAGCTCAACATATTTAGTCCGATTTCCACAAAAAATACCGATTTCTGAGATTTAGTAATTATATCTATCTATGCAATAACAAATTTGTGAACTAAATAATAAGAATTTAAGTTGTTAAGTTATACTTTAACTCCAAAAATATGTTTAAAAGACAACGAAATTATAACATATTAAAAAAAAACCGCCAACATTTAAAGATTCTTAAGAAAACACGCCTTCGCAAAATAATTGTTTTAATGTTTTTCGTCTATACAAAAATCTACCTCATAAATTATGCCCAAATTAGCTAAATTTTCTACCTAGTGTTAACCCTCAATATTAACATTTATTACTTAACTTTATGTGTATTATTGCATTACCTTCAGGACAAGATAACCATACATCCGCAATATGACAGCAACTTCAAATACAATGACATTGCCATACTCGAGCTGGTCAAAGAGGTTACTTTAAGCTTCAATGTATTTCCGGCATGCCTGGAAACAAATGTAGCGGATCCGCCAATTACATCAAAGCTCTTTGCAGCAGGTTGGGGCATCATGAATCAAACCAGTAAGTTTATAATTAGTTTCACATATACGAGTAGCTACAGTTCTGCCTTCTTCCTTTTTTGTTATCCCTGTATCCATGAAATTGGTTAAGCCTGGGTAAATAACTTTGTATGTAAAAATCAGAAGAAAACCCGATTTTAATCTCAGCCACAACTTGACGATTTGACTGCTTGACTTCTACTTTTCGACTCTCTACTCGTCGACGACTGAACGACTTGACATCTCTAACAGCTTCGACTCGTTACATTAACAGACTGCTCCACACCGCTAGTGTGACCTGGGATCTACTTATATTAACTTTGCCACCCTGATCATCAAACCGTTTGAACTACTACTTTTTACATATATCTCTACTAAAAAAAAAATTGAAATCGCTTTATAAGCACAGAAGATATAAACGAAACAGTTTTGCAGGCAACAGACAAAAAAGAAAGAAGGATCATTGCTGTCGCGCCTCGAATAATATTTTTGAAATATTGATTTAAATTATATTTAAAACGTTTTTGGTTTCTCTTTTATATATAGCTCGACGCACCTCCAAGATACTGCTGCGTGCGCCATTGGACATTGTACCCCTAACGCAGTGCAACGAGTCCTTTGCCTTGGTGCCCAATAGCAAAAGATTCCTTCAGGATGGCGTTATCGACACTTTGCTATGTGCGGCCGACACTAAGCGCCAAAAGGCGGATGCCTGTCAGGGGGATTCGGGTGGACCGTTAGTTCTGGAACGTGATATTGTGAACAACAAGTACAGCATATTGGGCATCATTTCAAGCGGGTTTGGTTGTGCTACAAAAACACCTGGACTGTACACTCGGGTTGCATCTTATTTGGATTTTATTGAGGGCGTTGTATGGCCAGACAATGTAGTTTAAGTCAATGAAATGGATCTTTATTGTATAGCTGTAGTTTGTAAGCTAATCGATTTTAAATACAAACTAATAGTCTTACTATATGTAATTTAAATAACAGGGATAATTCATATACCGAAATATTTTGTATAAATATAATATGTTGGTTGAAACCAGGGATCCCAAATAAGAATTATAAGTTTAAAAAATTTAAACGGGGCAGATCAGTCGGACGTGCCCGACTGCACAATACCCTGTACCCTATATTCAAAATATAATTTTATGAAACTGTCACACGAAGCGTAGCAGCAATGCGTATTCTTCCTTCTTTTTTATGCGTGCCAGATTTAACGGCAGCCTAATACCGCTCACATCAAACTCTTGCTATTGTCACACTCCAGATCCACAAATCCACTCGCCACTCCACTTAAGCACTTGGTCACAGACACTACACTGTGATCAGCAGCACTGCAGTAGCTGTATTTATAGTGCTTGCAGGCTGCGTCGTCGCTGTCTCTTCTCAGTTCCCGATAATACGCAAGAGAAAGAGCCAAGAAAACCCACCCACCAATCTGCAGCTGTGATGAGAGAACACATCGACCGCTCTCTATGCATAAGCTCATAGGAAGCGCTTAGCCAGTTTTCTCCATGATGCAATAATAGAAGGTGGTTTACTTATCAAATCGTAGTCCCTCTACTGTACGTGCGAGTGAAACAGCTATACAGTGCGTCGATTAACCCTAGAACAGTGCATGGGGCTCAAAGTTGCTTTAGTTAAATTTGTGCTATATTAATTGCCTTGTTCATATGTGTTCATATACACATACATACACACACATACACAAGTAGGCCAAAGTATTTGGACATAAAAATGTCTTTTTTAAATATCGTTTATTTCTGATTTTAAGTAAAAATGTTAGGTTTTTTTAATTTTAATGGTTAGATACATTGTATTTGTACATAAAAATACCAATTTGGAAAGTTTAGAAATTTGTTTTTTTTTTTATTTTTTTTTAGTTTAATTATCCTTGAAATTATCGCTTTCAAGTGTAGCATAAGTATTTGGACTAAAACATTTACTTAACATTTTATGTCCAAATACTTTGGCCTACTTGTGTATGTGTGTGTAGTATGTGCTTGCGACAACAACTGCAAAAATACATTCCGCTTGGCACTTAAGGGTTAAGGATTCGAAAAAAATTCGTCCGCACACAACCTTTCAGTCCAACAAGCAAGCACGCACTGACCATGATGCTGACAATAAGGGACCAAAACCGAACGACTTCGGCAGCCGAGTGAACCACCTTGTATTATTGCATCATGGTCTCCTCACTCGCGTTTGCTGGCTCTCTAAGCATACCTCCTGCATTACAAGTAATGCAGCGGGTAGCCAGCTCGCCTCCTAGGCAGCGCTTAGCCACTCTCCTCTCTGCTCGGTCGCTCGTGCTGGCTCTCCAAGCATAACTCCTACATTACAAGTAATGCAGCGGGTAGCCAGCTCGCCTCCTAGGCAGCGCATAGCCGCTCAGCTCGCTGGCTCTCCAAGCATACCTCCTGCATTACAAGTAATGCAGCGGATAGCCAGCTCGCCTCCTAGGCAGCGCTTAGCCACTCTCCTCTCTGCTCGCTCGCTCGTGCTGGCTCTCTAAGCATACCTCCTGCATTACAAGTAATGCAGCGGGTAGCCAGCTCGCCTCCTAGGCAGCGCTTAGCCACTCTCCTCTCTGCTCGCTTGCTCGTGCTGGCTCTCTAAGCATACCTCCTGCATTACAAGTAATGCAGCGGGTAGCGAGCTCGCCTCCTAGGCAGCGCTTATCCACTCTCCTCTCTGCTCGCTTGCTCGTGCTGGCTCTCCAAGCATACCTCCTGCATTACAAGTAATGCAGCGGGTAGCCAGCTCACCCTCTAGGCAGCGCTTAGCCGCTCACCTCGCTGTCTCTCTAAGCATACCTCCTGC